>JAQGAO010000179.1:0-43981 GCA_034697705.1 Ommatoiulus sabulosus | reverse complement strand
ATAAATGTAGTTTTAAAAATCTACACCATTTATTTTTTCGGAAAACAGTAATTTTCATACTGTTCACATACTTTTTTTCTCAACTGTATAATTCGTATACTGTGGCGTAGGTTAAGACCTAACTGGAGATACTGTACATGTAGTTAAAAGAGCTGAATAAATAGAAATTTGCAACTATAATTCAGCTCCAAAAAACTATCCATCAACGGCTTACAATGTTAGCCACAAATATAGCGGTTTGAAACTGAAATACTGAAGAAATTTTTTTCTAATGGAGTTAGATCTTCACCCACACATTCTTCCTTCTTTATTCCTCGTTGAATTCTATCAAATCAAATTTCCCATGAACTTTACACATGAAGTGGTACATAAAATCACTTAATGACATAAGCTAGCGTGTTATCTTGTATTAAAGTAATTAACAACGGTGATAAATCATATCTGAAAATTAAAAACTGATAACGAATAATCCTAGTTTTCATATTTGGATTATAAAAAATGTTTGCTTTATTTTCATTTAAAATAATTTAAAGAGGCATAAATGACATGGTGAAAATCATCACACTTTTCCTTTGTACTGGTAATAATGAATGTAAGTTCCATGCAAGGAGTTAAATACCTGCCTTGCAGTATCGTTTAAGGAAGCTTGCAATGCTGCAATGGCATGTTCTTCACATAACTGCATAATGGAATAAATTCCTTCTGTTAAATAATTCTAAAAAAAAAGATAAATCGCATTTTAATTTGATAATGTTTGTGAAATAAATCTAGTTTTTGGAATTAATGGAAATCTGAACTGAAATGTAAGGGATGCAACAATAAATCACCTTAACAGCTGGGTATAATGTGACGCCGCTTGATTCCGTTACAAAATTGGCAATAATGTATGATGAAACTTTTGTAAAATCTAATGATGATACAGCAATCTGTGCTAAAAGCCTAAGTTAACAAAAAGTAAAACAATATAATAAATTTCGAATATCTTAAAAAAACAATGAAAACAAGCAGCTGAATTAGATCATAATTTGGATTTCAAACTTAATTACCTTTCAATATTTTGTGCACACTGACAAACTAGCATAGCATCATCTTCAGGGGCATCCTTTAGCAATTGTTGTTGACCCTTATGAATAACAGACTTCATGACATGTATTATTGTTAAGAAAAAAAACACCTTGTTACATTTAAAAATGCAAAAAATTGTTAAAGGATATCTTGGACAGCTGCAATGAATGGTGGCACCATATTTCGGAGAATGTTAATGCTTTTAATCAGCATGTTATTTAACAATAAGCAAATGGCATCAACGAATTTTCCATAAATCAAATAGTCGTCAATTTGAAGCAGATCTACAAATGCACAACCTTGTAGGCAAAGTGTTAAACGACCAGCCGTCATCTAAAACAATTATAAATAACACAGGTACTGTAATTGAGAATGAACTAGCAGCATCAAAACACACTAATTTATGAAAATAAAGATTATTCACCTTTGTGTTTTTGATCAGATTAGCCTGTACTTCTATGATGAAAATTGCTAATTCCCAAGAATGCTTATCTTGTTCCATGACTTGATACAAGGCATGTTGACAGAGTATCATAAACTGTTTTTAACAATAAAAATTTGACATAGAGAAATGTTTTAAAAACCTGGATCACAAAACTTTCACGAATCAGTTACCATTGTACATGTCATATTTTTCTTACTTTTTGGGAATGTTTTTCCAGAACAATTTTCCGTTCACAAGTCAATGGAATTGAAGCAAACTTGTTCCATACATGCAGAACAAATTCCACTCTATCAACATTACAATACTGTATTTGTTGTACATCCTAAAAGATAATAATGCTGCTTCAGGTTTGCAATTAATCTGGCTAGGTAAACGTAAATTTATGCATAATCAGTATACTTACAAAGGCATTCAAAACAGTTTTTAAAAGCCAGTAGAATTCATTAATGTGGCTAAAACTAATTAGCTGTTCAAGAAATCCCATTGATAATGGTTGTTTCAGCAATAACAATGACTGCAAATAGAATTCCACCACTTTCCAAGTTTCTTGAAAAATATCATTCGAAATGTACTTCTTCAGGCTATCACGATGTTTACAGAAATTGCACATTATTCGACAACAGATCTCAACATTCTTCAAGTCCTAGTTAGGAATAAACACATACGTTATTAATAAATTTCATGGTGCACATTGCTGTTTCCTACAATTTTACACCCTGCAGCAAATTCACTATGCTTTTGATGGTAAGCCGTAAAAAGTAAAAATATTCATAGGTTCATTCCCTCCCAGATGACAAATTGACTAGGAAAATGAAACATACAATTTCCAAGAAGGTTGGCTATTCATAATAGCCAGAGACTACAATTAATGGGACAATGGGATAAGGTATGGCAAACATTTGAACACATATCACAATGAAACTTATGCAGAGTTATGTATGGCACTACATCGAATGATTTTTTCATCAAATCAACAACTAAATGAACGTGCCTCGACACTGCCTCTGGGTAATTTTCGCCAATGGAATGAATGAAATGTCACGTTGATATATACGCATGCTGACAAAATCTGCATAAGGTCCATTGGTCAAATTTAGTACCACACCGTATTTAATTATAGTGTTTGGCATTAAGTTGAGACAATATTACAAACAAAAAAAAAACAATTTTAAGATATATACCTTTGAAAAGTTGGAAATCTGTGAAACCATTCCTTTGACTTCAGGAATAAGTTTTTTCCAACGTTTAAAATTTTGAGAATGTTGTAATAATACTTCCTTGTCAGTATTCATTTGAAACTCCAAAAGAATGTTAAACCCTTCTAGAAGCGGAGTCATCATTGGCGGTCTTTCTGAATCATTCATGCTATTGTCAGCATTTATATATGCAAAAGACCAATTAATCAAAGACTTTGATATTCTGCTTATATAATTCTGGCAAGAACTCTGCAATGACTTGTTGGAAGACCGTTGTAACTATAAGTATATAAAACACAAGATCCTTTTTTAAAAAAAGCATGAACTATTTGTGTAACGAACAAACATGGATAATCTATGCATACGTCATGAAATAACTGCAACATATTCACTGCATAAGAGATTATCTGTTCCTTTCCATTGTAATCCGTAACTTGCTGCCAAGTAGGTAACAATTCAACCTAAAGCGATAAAATATGTAAAAGTAAATATAAATTTTAACAGCTCCCCTCTTATTAGCTCCCCGCTTTATAAGCTTAAAAAAGTTAACTCACCTGTGCTAGAAATTTATCAAATTCATGGAAAACATTACTATTCCCCCTAACCAAGTTAAGCATAACATCCAAAAATTGTCTGCCTATGGTTCGAAATTCATTCCGAATTTTAATAGAAATGGAAACATCTTCCGATAGCTGAAAGAATAAAATTTCAAACATCAATTTGTAATGTCATCTTTTCATCAAGATTTGCATGATGGACAGGTTTAAAATGAACATACCTGAGTTTGAAAGGTGGTAAAGGGTCCAAAAATCCACAAAAATAAATCTTGTACCTGGATTAAATCGAAAAGCCAATTGCTGCGAAGACTGTCGACTAATGCAATCACAGTCTTCAAACACTGAATAATACACTCAACAAGGACGACATCACAATGTGTGCAATGCACAGCGGGGATAAGTAAAGTAAATATTCCAATGAGACAATGCATTTGATTGCCTGGGGAAAAAAATTCCACAGGAAGCTGATCTAGAAACTGAAAAAGGTACAACATTTTCAATTAAAAATAAAAACATAGCTATGACGATTTTTTAAATCATTCTAAACATACCATCAATTGATGCATAAGTAGTTGCAATGGCAAGTGCTTTGCAGAAACATTCAGATCCTCTTCATTTACAGATAATTGGAAGGCATTTGATAAAATATTTGCAGCATCTTTGATCATTGACCATAAGGGATTTAATCCATTTGCAGAAGTCATTGGAGTAGAATTAGCATACTGTAACCACATTTCAGGAGTAGAACTCATAATGTGAAATACTTCATAAATCTTTTTCCAAAGTACTTTTCCATTCTTTATTTTTCTGAATAAAAACAGGGGTTATCATTTTACCATTATATAAGCGTAGATATCAACAGGTGGTCAACCCATGCACTTTTTAGATTTAAACGATATAGGAGAAAATCAGAACATAATTATTGTAATGGTATCTTATATAAAGAAATAATTATTTGTATAACCTTAACATTGTTGAATGAAATATGGATCACACTAGTATATACTAAATATCCTTCAATTGTGACCTGACAAATTCTTGATGCTACAGACCAAGCTGCTTGAAGTGTTGTCATTGAAATATTCTGGTAAAGGTTTTTCAGGTCAATTCGCCAATTCTCATTATTTACATGGGCTTAGGACTAACGTATGTTTGCCAAAACAACCACACGCCTGGATATTACGGTAGTAGTTTTTTGACAAATACACAAACAAGAGGGATAGTTCGGAAAGAACAGGGTTGTTGCTGATATTTTACATACTAACCATCCCAGAATTCGCATATAGGGATTGTGGATTACAAAAAAACAATTAGGGTAGTTGACCTAGGATTCGATTCGATTCAATTCAATTCTTTACCCTGCAGTCAGTACATATAGTATTATTTGGCAGGGGATCATTATACAATTTAAGTCAGACTAAGCAGTTTGGTCATGATGGACCCCAATATCCCAATTTAGTTAATTTTCCCGTAATTACCGGGACTTTAAGACGAGGATGGAAAGACAGTCATGGCCGATTTAAAATAGGAACTATCTCAGCATTCGCCTGGAGGAATTGTGGGAAACCATGAAAAACCACAATTGAGGATAGCCAACCCGGGAATTGAAACTGGGTCTACCGAATGCAAGACGAGGATGCTAACCTCTAAGCCACCTACTCTCTTGCCCATCTACTGTATACCTGGTTAGAATGTTTACCACTCGGCCAACCATGCTATAATATTCTCACAATTTGCTACAATAAATTTTGAAACTGTATCTATCTACTATATAGCCAGAATAATTCCAGGTTATTATGTATATATGTAAACTGACCTTTGCTTTGAATCAATAATAGATGCTACTTCTTCAAATGAAGCAACTGTTAAGGCTGACTGAATCTCAATCAACTCATTGATGTGTTGTGAGCTTGTGAGGGATCTTGTGATATAACTTTGATTGAAAACGTCCATGATGTCTTCCTTGAAAGTGCTAATCATAATTCTTGCAACGGTCATAATATCACTGGATGACAAATATGGCACAACAATTGGGAGGTTTTCACAAAACAGTGCCCATAATGCTACTGGCAAATTTGCTTCATTTATGCTGGATATCTAAAAAACGGAATACAATAAATCAAAGTAAACAACACTATGAAGCATATCATAATAAAATATATTATTACTAAAAATCACTCATTATCAAATTTTTACTTAGTAAAATTAAGCAATGCTCTTAGGACTAACCTTTTTATCCCACAGTGTCTTTTCATCGCAAGTCTTTAGAAGTGTCACAAAATAACCAGCAGCAGATGATATTGCATTGCTAACTATTTCTGACTTTTTTATCGATAGTAGAGCTTTAATCTTCTGTGCAACTAACTTGGCCTGAATAAGCATACAAAAAAAATTGCAATGACATGAATTGTGATATTTGTACTGCTAATTTAGTGCTGGTGAATACTATAGAAACATCTGATGGTAATAAAGCCCTTACAAACATAAACTGCAAAACAGGTTCCTCAGACTCAACGCACACCTTATAAATGAGATGCCACTCGTTAGCACCAATGTAAAAATGCACAGATGTCAAGTCAGAAAAAGCATCAGTTAATGAAATGCAGTCATTCGTTTCCTCCTTCCATAGCTGAACATAGACTTTAATGTAGTTCAACAACTTCAGATGTGCTTCACCCCAGCTGTAGGCTAAATTTAGAGTATTCCGTAATAAAATGACATCCTAAATAAAGAAAATTCATCATGAAAAACATCCTAGATGGTATAAAACATTAACAGAATTCCTAATTCTATCTTGTAGCAAATATTAAGTAAATAGATGCTTAACCCCATACATACCTTTGCTGTCAAAGACTCAAGTAGCAAAGGCATAACACAAGATTTGGATGTGCTTATGGAGTAGGTAATAAAATCCTTCACCATATGAGGAATATTTATAATATGTTCCACAAATTGCACATTAATCAAGAATGAACTCATTAACTCAAGGACAGGACATATGCAATGTCTAACAACTTGGACATCTCCTAAATAAATGAAACAAAAGCAAAATCATTATAAATTCAAAATGGATCATTTGAAAACTTTGATTTGCAAGCAAACCTGATAAGTCACTCATTCTTGGAATATAATAATTGATAACATAGTTGGTAAAAGATTTCCAAGAATGCAAAACTTGTCCAGAAGAAAGAGTAGCACATATTACATCAAACCTATTAATGACAGTGGCGTTAAAAATAGCGTTCGCTAACCAAAAAGCAATAAAGACTAGTTGAAGGGAGTACTTTTCTAAAACACCAATAGGCAGATGAAATTGTTTGAAATGAATCGGACCAATCTTTACGCTTAACGTATTGATAATTCTGTCAATAAAATTTGTTGATTGCTGCAACTTGGCAAATGTTGTTATCACTTCACAGAAAAAGAGTGACTGGGCTTGCTGAACATCGAATTCTAACTTGGATGACAAATAAAGAAAATATTATGTCAGCAAGCGATTAATGCACTTGCGCAACAATAACATGACTTAGAATAAAGTAGAAAGAAATCTGCCAACCTGATCATGAGATAGCCATGCCACATCACAAATAAGCTGGAAATTGGATGTAATAATTTTATTGTCTATGACAAGCATTGCATGAAGACACCTAAACCATGATTTACATCTGAAAAGGGTTTGAAATATAATATTTTTTAAATATTTATTAAAAATGTCAAATTAAAAACTTTAAACGCACAATGCTAGATTATTTTGCAATACCTTTCTTGAGTTTTCCGTAAAAGGAAATGCATCAAATCTTGAATCCATTCTGTTGGCTTGATACCAACAGCATCTGTACCTTGGTAGATATCAGGATGTTTACCAAATACAATCAAGATGTCTGCTAATATTGAGAATCCAGATTCATTGTCAGAAAAGGACACCTGCAAATTTATTTGTACCAAATGAAAAACAGTTCAACAAGTCCTTTGATCAAGAGATGAAAATGAAATTTACCGCAAAAAACTGATTGTTTTTAAAATAGTCCTTATCAGGATTTGTTGCTTTAATGCCAAGTAATCGCACAAGCAAGGCGACAAAATGAAATTTCTCATGACTCTGTAAGTTCCTGAAAATGATGAAATACATGTTTAATGAAGGCATATCAATTCAACCAGTTTAGAATTTTTAAGTTGCCTTACTTATATTGTGCTAGAAATTCTTCTAAAATGACTGGTAAGCATACAGCCATTTTGTTGGACAAACTGGAGTTATCTTTAAATTCCTCTTGAAGAATGAATAAAAAGCTCTTTAAGAACTGCGGGCAATCATCAGGAAAGGATTCAAGCAATAATCCATTCAACATTTGTTTAAAGTGACGTTCTAAACTTCTGTAATGATATCCGAAAGTTTCGTGTCATGTCAGAGTAATATGTTGGCTTAAATCAAAGAAATATTTGAGAAAAGCAAAGTGAAATTCAACTAACTTGCTGAAAAGGAAGCTCCCAAGTGCTGTTTTAATTAGTTCGATGTTTTCGTTGTTGTTGTTGCCTTGAGAATGCTTGAGCAATAACTGAGCAACAGGTTTCAACAAATTCTGAACACACATTCCAAAAATCTGTATTATACATATATAAAATTATTAACACCCTTAAATACTTTTACATCTAATTCATTTTTTTTTATCAATGAAGAAAACTAACTATTTCTCGATCAGCCTGAAGTATCCTAGAAATATGGTTCTTCTCTAGCAGGAGGTTCAAAATATCTAAGAGATCACTTGATATTGAATATTTATTTGCCTGAGATAAGGCAACTATAACTGCAGAAAGAAATGAACTCTGAAATGTAACATCAATGAATCAAATTTAGCCTTAAAGTGTATGTTTTTCGGAAATGGAACAAATGTGAGATACTCACAAAATCTTCAAAATTTAATAACTGTGTCTCCAACAATTTTTTGTTTTGAATTGCAATTTTGCTGCAGCAGACAATTTGCGTTTGCATGTCTTCAGGTATATTCTGGAGTTGAGACAACCAATTTGCCATTAGCTGAAAATATAAATAGGGTTACTTATCAGAATATTATCATCATTCTTATCTGTTTCAGTCGTGTCCGACTATCGGAGACCCCATATGCCAACTGCCCCCATTGAAAATGATGGCCATGAAGGTTTCACAGGGTAATTCACCATTGCTTTCCCCAAGCCTCCCCATTTAACTGGGCTTTAGGACTGGTAAAAATAGCGAAATACTTTATTATACTGTGCACGGTTGGGGAAGAAACTAAACAAGAACGAAGACAGGATGTGAAAGGAAGATGGCAATGTACGATTTTACATAGGAACTATACATGATAGTAAATACATGTATTTTTTTCAAAATTGGAAAATTTAACCATTCATTATCAAGAACAACTGCACAAAAACAAACATGTAATTGGTTATCTGTCAATACTACTTAAACAATGACTGTCAAATACGTTTATCATGTCGGGGAGTTTTGATTTTTAATGTTGGCTAGTATGGTTTCATGCGTTCATAGGAGGGTGTTAGGACCTAATAAAAGCTGGGCTGGACAGACAGATTAAAAGGAAATCGACAATTTTTCGAAAAACAAAGGACACTTTATTATGGATGGTCTAGCTTGAGTAGTGGTTTTCACCAACACCTTTGACTGTCAATAATAACCACAGTTACTTAAGATTGCAGATACATACTTGAAAGAACTTGCTGGGCAGATAACGCCTAATAACCATAAGATCTTGAAGAACAGTGTCTTGTTGTAGAATGGATTTCAGAAGACTATGGAACATCTTCCACTGACGAAGGGTAGTTTCTTCTACAGGGACTTTCCTATCAAGAAATTTACGAGTATCACGTATGTGAGCATGGAACTTAGACACTTTATAAAATAAAATGTAAATTATTTAACGTTTCTTACGTACCCTTGTAAACTTAAAGACCCTGCAATCCATTCCAGTATAACACAGTTTATATTTTCCGACTGCGATATTTCGGTTACTTTCGTAAGCTTTTGACATAATTTTAATCTTCTTTTATATGGGTGAGCTTCATCACGAAGACGACCACGCAATGCTGTCAGCAGTAAAAAACAATAACTTAATTAGAAGAAAAATGCACTCTAGACTCGTAAAAGCATATTTCGAATGAATATGCTATATAATGCATATTTTCAAAGATTTCGGGATAATAACTGTAAACATAACTTATTCTACTTCACTGACTTGCTTACCTCGTGCAAAAGTACCCTCCATTTCACCACGTGTATTTCGTAAATGCTGTGAAGAAATTTTTGTCCAGAACATTTTTTATCACACGTCGTCTGCTACTTCATTGGTTTGGAGATAGATAGGCCTATTCTTCGAAATTGACTTTATTTTCTAATTGTTTGTATATACACTGTACATTGTACATGTACTGTCAGTATTTTTGCATTATGTGAGGAATCCTAAACTCGATTTTAATATTCCGTTTCTATGTTGTTACAATGGCGACGTTTTTAAGTATTTCTCAAATATTATGCCTATATATGCTTGCTCGCATAATTTCAAAGGCCTATAGAAATGGCTCGACGAGCTGAACTATTCTAGTTTTGTTTGGAATCGATTGCTCGAGTTTCACTGACTCGAAAATATTTGCGCTGCCATCAATTGGGTATCACAGTATAGTGATTTAGTAGTCCGAGGCTATTGTTGTTTGAGACGAGCTAGATTTTTTTCAGACTTGAAATTACTGCAATGAGCTTTCGAGCTCACGAACGTACAGCTCGGACTCGGAGATCTCGACAGTCCATTGCTCAAACTCGATCGACATTTCAACACCAAAAAACCCGTTTCGGAAGTTCAGCTCGCCCATCAAGGAGGACCAAATGTTGCGGGAAAAAATTGTCTTCACATCTTAGAGATTTTTCAAATATGAAAAAATCTAGCTCAACTCCAACGTACAACAATACTGTGACAATAGCCTCGGGCATAAAATGATAAAGATAAATTAGAAATCTTTTCTTTTACAACCCAATCAACTTGTCAGTTATATAGGGCCCTTTTTTAGGTGCATTTTTCTTTGATCGTTTGGAATTTTCAAAAAACAACCCCAAATATAAAAGTTGTATTTATCAAACTTCCCAAATATTCTATTGATTACAATCCCCAAAGCTCACACCCTAATTCCAATTTTTGCAATTTGAGTAATTCGTAAATTTCAAGATTAAAAGTTTTCTGGCCCAGGAGCAATATGCTCCGTCGATCCGCACGGAGTTAAATCGTAGTTAAATCGAACTAATAAATGATCCAATTTTGTCATTTATTTGTTAATTAATTATCCAGAGAATTATGGCATAAATTTAAATTGCAGACAATCATATCATTAATATTTTAAAGTTATAATTATCTGTTTGTTTGTCCAAAAAAATGACATTTGTGCATCTCTCCAAAAGGTACTTTAAAATGATGATGAGAGCATACAGTATGTGTCATAATTATTTTTGAGACTAACGCTCAATTTATACTTACGCGAAATGAAATGGTTCAACATGGAAAATAATGCATGGATTTTAAAAAACTATAGAAATGGAATATAATTTATCGGTTTTGTCCTAAGTGTTTGATTTGTCACCGATATCTTCAGCTAATGGATTAATTGTAATTTTAAAAGACAGCAAATGCATTCATATAATTCGGATATGGTTCAATTTTGTAATTTTTAAAACATTCACTGTGTACATCAACAATGTAGTGGGCTACATTACGTTCCTTTTACGTATTCCTCTTCAAAAATGACAACTAAAAATTACCAATAATCTTTTCTTGCTTTTTTATAATTTTGGTAACATTAATTAATAATCCTATACTTCTTCATACATTTTTAATTTGCATTCAAAAAATGTGGGGAATGACTAACTACACTAGTCGAAATTTACATTGGTTTACTTGGTTTCAAATGTGAAACACCATATTTCTGAAAGTCCTGGACAAGCGGAAGTTGAAAAAATATAAAATAAAATAAACATGACTCTAAATTAAGATAAACCGATATTATAAGCTCATAACAAAGCGACTTTTTCATGGAATCGAATTAGAATGATTTAAAGATCACATATACAGGCATATTGAGGAAATCTGCCAGAGGACTTCATAATTCAACAACCCTTTCAATACATGTATTATGACGTATATGTACAGTATTATTCATTTTCTAACCCATTCATTTATTTGATGTGTTTCAATAGCATCCCTCAAGAAATACTTGCGAATCATGAGCCTAGATACTTTTTAAACATAAGACAGTGCAAAAATTTCTGTTTTTTCTTAAATTTCCTTGAAAGATGTACTCACGTATTCCTAACTACATGTATTTACATTTTATTAGATATAATTATAAACAATAAACCTATAATCTTATAAAAGGAAATTTAAATACGATTTCATTTTCAAACATCCCGCCTTTTTTTGTTAATGCTGGCGTCGCGATTACTCTTCACTAGGATGATGATTTCAATCCTTTATAATGATGGGATCCTTAATAAACCAATGAGCCAAAATGTGTCTCTCTGCTTTGTGCGCAGAAAGACGTTTTTCTGGAAAATGTTCTAGAAGTTTCCATATAGATGGCGCCAGCTTACGCAATGATCGCGAGAATGTTCTAGAAGTTTTCTCATTCATTTCCGATTTTGTTTTCGGATGACTCTTGCTAAATATCTTTGCTGGCAGCGTGGCACGGAAAAGGTTTACTGCAACTTGAAATATTTCTTACATCTTTTGTGATCGATTTACTGAAGTCAAACTTCCACTTTAGATTCTCAGTCTATAGGGAACTACACAATCAAAGGGTAAGTAAAAGGTGGTTGAAAATGCGTGAAAATTTCCTTAGTCCGAACGTGGAATTTTTCGTATATATGTAATCGATTTTGCTTAGCTTTGGTTACCGGAAAATATATGGAAAAAGTCTCAAATTTGTTTTAAGTGGATGGAAAGTCGAAGCAGAAAATGTAATTAATTTTATGAGTAGGATTGATGCTAAATGTTGGATGTTTCGGTAACCTTGAGGAATTTCCTGGTTTCCTTTGTTACATTTACTTTCATTGTTATCCTCAAATTTGCTAGGGCTCAAATGGTAATGTAGTCATCAATGCCCTAATGAACTGACATGTTCATAGAACGACGTATATAGCATGAGCAAAAACTGGCAGTGGTTGGCATTTTTTATTGGTAGAACCGGATTTAGGCATGGATAAAAATGCAGTTTTAGTTTCAGTGTACCTAGATCAAGCGAGTGTATATTATAGTTTGTTTGCAATTTTGGTCGCGTGAGGTGAAGTAAATTGCCCATGGATAATTGGGGGTCTGCTGTACATATTGGTGATCTCATGATTGTAGTTTGAATTAATATTTCTGCAACATCTTTTAATTATCGTGGTATAGATTCCATACCCCCATATCTCAATCAGGCCCTCTGAAAGGAATTATATCTGGGGGTGCAATGTTTCTTTTGGGACCCTTCCCTACTCCATTTTGTTGCAAACATTGCCAAAATGTTCTAAATAGGGGTTAAAATTTTTTTGAATATTTTAAAATATTCCTCGGAAAGGGTGCACAATTCTGTATCTTTTTCTGTGAAAAAGGTTGACAATCAGGCAAATTAATACTCAGAAATGGTTAAAAATTTTACCCATTTATCTTTGGAAAATACTGAATGTTTGGTAAATATATACTTGTAAAAGTTGAAAATTTTGCAAATTTTTTCTCGGGAAGAGTTTGTAAATTGTAAAAATGCAACATTTGTTCAAAATTGTAAAAATGCAACATTTGTTCTCTGAAAGAGTTGAAAATTTAAAAAAATTTGTCCTTAGAAAAAGTTGAAAAGGGTTGAAAAGGTTCTAGCAATTACAAAACATATTAAAGTGCAGTTTATAATTTTTTAATTAAGTTTCATTCAAATTTTATCGTTTAGTTAATCTACTAACCTGATGCACACTAATCGGTGCATATTCTACGCTTACAGGTTTTGCAGCTTTGAATTTCAAAATAAACAATGGTGAAAGAGACTGCCTATTATGATTGCTTACAAGTTAAGCCGAATTGCACACCAGAAGAGCTGAAAAAAGCATACAGAAAATTGGCACTAAAATATCATCCTGACAAAAATCCAAATGAAGGAGAAAGGGTATGTTCAAGTTTATATTTCAGTTATTTACATGATTTCATTGCATTTCAGTTACTAAAAAAACCAATTTTGTTTAGTTCAAACTTATCTCCCAAGCATATGAAGTCCTTTCAACTCCAGATAAACGACGCCTGTATGATCAAGGTGGTGAACAAGCTATTAAGGAAGGTCATGGGGGTGGAAGCGACTTTTCAACGCCTATGGACATTTTTAACATGTTTTTTGGTGGGGGTGGAAGGGCCCGACGAGAAAGAAAGGGGAAAGATATGGTCCATCAGTTGAGCGTGTCTCTGGAAGAGCTGTATAATGGTGCTGTCCGTAAGCTTGCGTTGCAAAAGAATGTTGTATGTGAAAAGTGTGAAGGTGATTATAATATATATATATAAAGCGTTTTCCTTGAGTGGCTTCTTCAGTTGCTGATAATTCTGCAATTTCCTTTGCAGGTCGAGGTGGAAAAAAAGGTGCTGTCGAAAAGTGCCATAATTGCCGTGGAACAGGATTGCACACCAGGGTTCAACAGCTTGCTCCTGGAATGGTGCAACAAATTCAGACCATGTGTGGAGAATGCGGAGGGCAAGGTGAAAGAATTAATCCCAAAGACAAGTGTAAAAGCTGTAATGGCCGCAAGGTAGTTCGTGAAAAGAAAATATTAGAAGTTCATGTAGATAAAGGTAATTCATTTTTAAGCACGGCAGAATACTTCCATAATTTTTAAGTTGTTTTGATAGTAATCTGATTTTTACTTGTTAGGTATGCAAGATGGTCAGAAAATTCCATTTACTGGTGAGGGTGACCAGGAACCTGGATTGGAGCCGGGAGATATAATCATAGTTCTGGATGAGAAGGAACATGAAATTTTTAGACGTAATGGCAGCGATCTAATAACGACTGTGGAACTAGAGTTGGTAGAAAGCCTTTGTGGATTCCAGAAATCAATTAAAACTCTGGATGAAAGGGAATTGGTTATCACTCATTTCCCAGGTAAGCATGTGGTTTTTTGAGCTGTCAGTTAATATTCCATAGTACTTTCTTTTTGACAGGGTGGCCACAGGTCAGGGAAGTCAGGGAAAAAAAATACTGGTCAGGGTAATTTGTGAGTGGTCAGGGAAATTTTCTCAAATAAAAGCAAAATGCTATCCCTGCACTCAGTCTGCTAGCAGCTCTATCCCCAATCCTCTTCAATCCACCCTAGAATTCCCCAGCTAGACTTATGACAAAATCTAGTGTTTTGCCAAGCTTCTCATTGCAAATGTTATTTTATTTTTCATTATGACAAAAAAATTGATATGAATTAACGAGTAAGTTTTGGTCAGGGAATTTTGGATTTTAGTCAGGGAAAAGTCAGGGAAATTGAAAATGAATTTTTTTGCCACCCTGTTTTAATTGTTTGCGCAAGCAACCAAATAGTTAGAAGTGCATAAAATGTGACTTGCTGAATGTGCATGAAAAGGGCTAACCTTTGCTCATAATGACATTGCACTTGCACATTTTTCTAGAAAGTATGTGCAGTTCTTTTACCTATATAATATGTGAAAATAATCTTGCTTTTTTTTTGCAAGTTATGTTAGGATATGTTGTGAGAAGTTTATTATTACTAGTGGATGATAATGTGCAAATGCTACCATTAATTAGTCAGTAGAAACTGAACATTTTTAAAGTAATAATATATTTTAACTATTTTTAGGTGAAGTAATGAAGCATAATGAAATCAAATGTATAATGAATGAAGGAATGCCTCAGTACAGGAATCCCTTTGAGAAAGGCAGGCTAATAGTCCAGTTCTTAGTCAAGTTTCCGGCATCTGGTTTCGTTCACCCTGAAAAGCTGCATGAACTGGAGGCCCTTCTTCCCCCTCGTCCTCTTGTCCAAATTTCGACAGAAGCCGAAGAAGTAGAAATGATGGAATTGGACCCCAATCGTGATTCCAGGAGAGATCACCACCATAGGCCTGTGTACGATGAAGATGAAGGCATGCACCAAGGACCAGGAGGTGTGCAATGTCGAACTGCATAAGTAGTAAGCTTATGTTAGCTGGATGGAAAGTGGAAGCGTTGTTATGTAACACAATTAGAAACTCAAGTTTGTCATAAGATTTAAGATAACCCATGGGTGGTGAATGTCTTTTCTAATCAGTATCCAAAGTATAAGATCCATGTATTCTAAATTGTTATCAAAGCTCATTTTCAAAAATGTGTGGCAGGTGTAGCTAAAGTAAACTCGCCTCAAATAATGGGAGGTTTGCTATACACATTGAAGCTTAGAAACGTAATACTGGGACAGTTATTAACACTCTCGTACATGTAATATGCAAATGTACTTCCAAAAGTGAGAATCTTGAGTTAAAAGATGAAATATTTACAAAATTGTAACTGCATTGTTTATCTTTTAAAGACTACCGTTCAAGGATTCAAGAATGATTTAATCTATCTATAATAGAAGTTAATTTGCATAGAATAATTCCCCCCATTGTAAAAGCTTTCACTAAGTAGAAAAAAAAAACTGGACTGTCCACAAGTGTCCGTGGGAGACGTTTCTTGCAGCATGTAGGGTTACCCAACATGGTTTATAACCAGGACTTGTTTTTAGAAATTTTTTCAAAGTTATAAATTAAAGTTTTATTATTTACGTTCCAAATGTGGTCGTCAAAATTAATATCTTGGCATTGTAAATCAGTTGACATCCATAGCCTTGACTAATGAATTTTCAAAACTGCATCAATGCATTGCTGGCCTTACAGCTGCATCGGTATATAGGTGCCTGCTTGTGGACAACCCAAATTAGAACATTTTTAAAATTGATTCCCATCCATGAGGTTTTCAGAATCTTAATCTTTGCAGTAACAGGAACCTTTTCCTACTCTTTTAATGGCTTTTTAACGTAAGCAATTTGGTAAATCATGTTGTTGTAAATCCCTTGGTAGCTATGAGTATGGTGAAAAGAAAGGATGCTTAACTATTTTTAAGTTATTTATTGATGATGCTCTTACTTTACTTACCAACAAGACCAGTTTAGCATTATATTAAACATCAATCCAGTTTCAATTTGTGACAAACTTGTGGTCTGATTATTACACGTATTTCCCTAGTATTATTTGCACAATCACCTGTCATTTCATCTTTGAATTTCCAGCATTTGTGTTAACATGCTTGTTCAATTTTTTCTTCTAGTTGAGACAACCTAGCATTTGAATTAATGTTTATAATTCCAATGCAAGTGCTATTATATTGACATGTCCTTCAGTGTGTTACCTTCCAATGTACATGTATTCCACAAAATTCCATATTTGAATTCACAAGTTTAGGTGCAAATTGGTTTTGTAAATACTTGATGTAGTATTGCAATTCTTATACCCATCATTGTGAAGTGTCTTTAAATGAAATTTCTATAATTAATGGATTATCTGTTATTATACCTTAAATAAAGCAAAGCCTTCATTCTTAATTCAAGTTGTTGAAATTTGGTCAATACCAGCTTTTTATTATCAACAACATATGATGCAGCATGTCAACATGATGTATGGCATTAAAAATAGTCATGAAACACTTTGTGATGAACGAAATAAAAAAGGAGAATATCTAGCCTCCATGTTGGAATAATATAGTACATCGTATCTGCAATATGAATGGCCAATTAAATCACTGGGTGAAAAATCTCATTTTTTACTAATTATCATTAACTTGCATATATTGTAGACATTTGGCTGTGCAAGAAGATTAACCAATAACAGTATATTTCATATAAAATCTTTTACAACTTTGTATGGATTCCTGTTGAAATTAAGATGTAGCAAACAGGATAAGCAGTCATTATAATATTGCAGTTAATGTGACTCCAGAAATGGCTCTTGAGCAAGATTAGATGTGCAAGTTTGTCATACTTGGCACATATACAAATTAACAAAGCAAATGTAACAAAATGTGATACCTTATTTTTCTTTTCTTTAAACCATCTTTTTTAATAAATTTATTGACCCACTCCCTCCATTTCCTAATTTAAATGTTTATCACAGTTCATCCTTGTATTTAGGTGGATTTCTCATGAAATTCTGCAAAGCTGCCAACGTTCTTTGACCGTTATAAGTGGTGACTATTTGACCTTTCCTGAAATATTTTACTAAAACAAAATAAATGCATTAGTATTAAACTGATTGTTTTTTGGATTTAAGAATACAAAAGGCCTACTTGTTGGATATCCAGTGATTTCATATTTTGTTGCAAGTGATTTTTCAACTGAAGCATCAATGGCAGCAACAACTGCATCCACCTGTAAGATAACCCATGTTTATGCTATTAGCTACACGATATGCATGATTAGGATCATGCACGATCATTTATGCAGAAAAGTAATCACGTTGTTATTCTTTAAATTGCCTGCCAGTTCCGAATATATGCCTTTCAATGCACGGCAATGGCCGCACCCTAAAGATAAGAAATTCAAACAAAATTAAAATCGAGGAAGTGAATTGGCAATCACTAAAAATGCTACAATGGCATTTGGTTGGAAAGTACTCACAGGTGGCATAGAACAATACCAAAACTGAATTCTTTTCAATAACCTCTTGAAAATTTTGAGAAGAAAGATGCACTACTGCATCACTGCCCTTGAGTTCTGCCCAAAATTCTTCTGGAGGGGGTGATGATGGTTTTGGTGCTATTGCTGCTCCTGGATTTTTCATAAATTTAACAAACCCTTCTTCCTGATTGTAAATACAATATAAAATTAAATCATGCAGTTAATATATTGTTAAATGAAAAATAACAATTTACTCACTGTTCTTTCTCCTTCGTAATCGGTAACATTTTTCAAGTAATTGAAGTACTTTATTGTAGGGAAACCATGAACGTCATAGGTGCCACACAGTGAGTTATGTACGGTACAGTCGACAGCAGCAAAGGCTACCTTAAATGTTGTAAAAGTAAAGCCAAACTTTCATTATGTCATTAGGTAAAATTAATAACCACAAATTAAAAAAAATCAAGACTAGTGCATTTATAAAATTGCGCTTGCCCTTTTAGTTTATATAAAAAAATAAATAAGCTTGAGAAGAATGTGAAAAGGAGGAGAGAAAATGCAATTAGCAAAAGTGCAACAATGTGCAGGAATTTCCTTTATAAAAAAAATAATTAACTTTTCTTTTTATCACAACTATTTTTTGCTTATAAAACAATGATTACAGTTAAATTTAACTGAAGTAAGTAGACCTTACCTGTAAGTCATCTTGAAAATGGTTAGCAGAATCTTGAAACAATGGCTTGATCTTCTTGCACCACCCACACCATGGTGCATAGAACATTACTATTGCATGTTTTTTCTTCTTTAAAAATGGTTTGAAATTCTCTTCATTTAAATGTGACACGTTGCTTTCAACTTCATGCCAGGGCTTTTCTGGAGGAGGTGGTGGTGGAGGCGCCTTTGGACTAGAGAATTAAAAGATGAAAATTTTCTGATATATAGTAATATGAAGCAGAGTTCTAAATCATTACAATCACCTTGACATTAACTCACTCTTTCATAAATGTAATAATTTCATCCAATGTCCTGTAACTGACATCAAATGCAAATTCTCCATTCCTGAATAAATTCACCAAATTAATCCAATCAATTCTCATGAATAAAAAAATCATCTAAAATCAAGACAAAATCTACTCACTTGAAGTATTTCACTATAAAAAATAGAAAAAATAGTAAAAACAAGGAATTGAAATAATTGTACAACTGGTAGCCAAATTTTTAATTTCAGGAATTGTTACCAGATGGATATCCTTTTATTCCAAAAGTACTGGCAAGATTGGTCTCCTTAGTAGCATCAACAGCAGCTAATGTGCCTGGAATCTATATAAAGAGAAATTCCAACTGTTCTGTAAGGCTTAAAGTGAAAGTATGTCAGAATTATAAGGGTAATACATGAATTCTTTTCAAACAGCTAACCTTTTCAGCTTTCATTTTGGAACTAGCCTCAACATAAACTGGTTTCATTGCCTTGCAATGACCACACCCTAAAATTGGGACCCATGTTACAATACAGAATCACAGTTTCAAAGTAATTATTAAAATAATTCAATTTACATACAAGGAGCATAGAACATGACCAAAACAGACTGCTCCTTTAAAAGGTAACTATCAAATGTTGAATCTGTAAGATGCACAACGTCACTTGGTATTTCATTCCATTCTTGCTCCTGTGCTTTGGGTTTAGGCTGGCTTGGACTGTAAAAAAAAGTGTGCATTCCACTAAAGTTAAATTTCAGGCAGATTGATTTTGATATAGATCAACTATAGTTAACTACACTTTTGCATATATGCAGGAGTTTTATTTATGGATATATAAATTTAAAAAGTGGGCACATGCCTAAGTTTACCAATCAATCCAGACAAACTTACTTTTTTATAAAGTTTACAATGCCCTCCTTGGTATTTTCACCTTCATAAACTTGCTGAGTTCGTCCATTTCTGACAATGATAAACAGGCAATGCACTGTTTTAAGAACATTTCACCACTAATAGGCATGAAGTAGCATTTAGATTACTAACTCAAAATATAGAAGTGTTGGAAAGCCAGTTATGTTGAAATGCTGTCGAATGGCTGAATTTTCTGGTTTATTAACATCCATGGCAGCTAAAATCTAATAAATCATGCATTGATGTAACCATGTTCAAATTACAATCAAACGAAATTAGTGATAAAGCCTTACAGCTATTCCTTTTGTTTCTGTAGCAGCTTGAGCATAGTCAGGTTTTAGTTTCTTGCAAAATCCACACCATGGAGCATAAAACATTGCCAAAATCGGTCTTGTTTCCTTGTTTAACAATTTTTCTAAAGCCTAAAATTTAAAAGAAAATTTACAAAATTGAAACAATCGTTTTCTTCAAATGGAACTAGCCTGATATATATATACGCACTAAGGAGTCTTGGATGTGCATCACGTCTTTGGCTGTCTCATCTTCCTCCCATGGAATATCTCCAGTAGGGTTTCTCATAAAAGATATCATCGACTACAGTATAAATTAACAAGTATAAGTATAATGAAACGGTATCTCAAAGGCAGTTTCAGATTTACTCTAAACTCACCTGAGAAGTTTCTTTTCTATCATAATCTTTATGAAATTCTCCATCCCTTGAAACATACATCACCATATTACAAATTAGTATAATAAAAAAAGCAAAAATAAACCATTAAAACTTACTTGTAATGCTTTAACACAAATGATTCGGGGGATATCTTCAATTTCTTGCATAGTTTCTTTGCATCACTATTAGCAACACAAACTAAAGTTGTGAAATGACATAAGGCAATAATAACATTTCAGACAGTTGACTATGAAACGAAACTTACCTACTGCAATCCACATAAACAAGTGTTCCTTCTCCTTTAATTGTTTCGGCTACTGATTTAAATACTTTAAGCAACTGATCTGCATTTCTACCTAAAATATAAATTTTGGTACACCAAGTATAATATCATAACTGCTCTCTAAATTAAATTCGCAACTGTTTGCGAATTTATTAAGTTAATTATAAAAAAAAACTAATACCGTACCAGATTTAACATACAAAACTAAAATATTTGTTTTCGTGCGAAGCAATTTTTTAAATTCCTTGATATCAGTTATATCATCGATGATGTTACTATTGTCCAACTTCTTTGTTTGGATAAAAAATTGATTCAAAATTACCATCTGGAATTAAAATAACATGGGCATGAACAAATCAATTAGAAAGAGCCTTTAAAATAAACAAACATAAAATAAAGCAGAATGAGAGGTTGCTAAAGTTTTTCAGCACTGTCCTATTTGGTTTATATGCGTTCGGACAGTTCTCATTATTTGGTATTCGAAATTTATACTCATCACTTGGTTGGTGTCTTCTTCAGGTTCCAGCGGTTGAGATAGAAGTTGCAGAATATCTTTAGTGGAACCTTGTTTTGGATTTCAGGTATGTTGTAATAATTTCGAGATACAATTTTGATGACTTGCAAACATTAATTTTACTAAGTAAGGTTAAACAATACTTGCAATTTTGGTGATACAACAGGTTCAACCAAAATGCATACAGATCTACAAACGACAACTTGAGTAAAATAATGGTGATAGAAAATTCTGACAATTATGAGCTGCCTAAACAACCATGTTAATACCATCAAAACTTCTCAGTGAGTGCATGTCTTGCCTCTAAAAAGTTGGTTTATATAGGGAGCTTGTGGGCCATCTGGTCCTATCTTTTAACTGCCAATTGGGCATGTAAGATCAAGCTATATCTGATTGAGGCAAGAAATTAGGGAAAGATAATTCATATTTTGCAAGTGTTTAATATTGAATTGTTCGTACTAGTAATTCATGTTAGGATATGAAATATGCTGTTAAAAGTTTGAAAAATGCATAGTAAAGAACACATCTGGTGGCACCTGTTAAAGGAAATCAACACGTGCTCCATTCTCCCCACACTTGGTGCAATCCCCTCCATGCTGGTGTGGGTTACATATAGGGGTGCGACCCTTTGTGGTTAGGGGGAATGCAGAACACTTGCGTTTCATCTTTTTCCCCTAAAAAGTTAAATCTTGGTAATTAAGTAGGAGTGTTTACTGGGGTGCTTTGAAGTGTTGTCCCTTCTTGTGTAAGCGTGTTGGATGTCTGTCTTAAACCCCCCAAATTTAAGCCCCTAAACCAGTGCAGGGTAAAATTTCAAAAGAAAGAGGCATGGGACTACCAACAAGAAGGACAACTGCACCCCCACCTATAGCAACTGTGAAATGGCTAACATAAACAACAGCAACTAGGGATAACATATGGGGTGATATCATATCAACATAGAAAATATTATAAGTATAGATATGCATTATAACAACAAGGAAACACACATGAGGGATATATAGGGTCATGTGGTTAGTATAAGAATATCAAAACTGTCAGCTGTGTCATACCTGATATACTGTAGACACAAAAGGTGACAGTATGAGCATGCAAACATGTAATGGGAGTAAATCAAATGATGAGAGTCAAAAATGTAAGAATCCAGAGGCAGAAAAGCAAAAGAAATTCGAATTTTTAGGACCGAATAAAATGACATAGAATTTGGAACTGTGATCGAAATACCTGTTGGTATGTTCATGGAAGCCACCGTAGATTGCAAGATGGCCGCCCCGCTCGGATCCACCTCGTGCGCGGATGTCCGCGGAATTTCGGTGTTTTCTCCTTCCATCAGCAACAAAGGGACTCCGCGGACTTCAGGAATGTGGATAAATTTCCCCACGACCGTCCCCGAAAAAGGTTCCATGGAAATCGTAAGTGTGGGCGCTGAAACATCGATCGCGGCGGCCGAACCTGCCTCGGGGACGGCTGCGGACGCGCACGAGATGGGTCCGAGCGCGACGTCAGGTGGCGTTATTTGACGCACCTGCGCGCTGGCCACCTCGGCAAGCACGTGGAGTGGCGTGCGATCGATGCCAGGTGTACTCAGGTTGATGTCCGTAGTTCCAACCTGAGCCGACAATGCAGTATTTCGACGATTATTTTCGCATTCCGGATTATTAGGTGTGTGAATTGCAAAGTCATTTAAAGGTTCATTACCATTGGAATAACGTGCTGTTTCTGTGATCACATGGCGCACACACCAATTTACCACATCATCTTCGAAAGGTTTGGTGTTCAGTGAAGTGGACGGAAAATTGTGCGGAGCGTTCATAACTGGAACTGGATCCTGAACTGGAACATTATGGTAGGATGCATTAATTCTCGGGAAGGGTCCCCAATCAGCATGACCATAATTGATGTTCGTAAAGTTCTGTTGGAAATGCACGTCAGCCCTTTGATGCGGAGGTTGATTAATCGATCGTAGCATGGTCTGAGACATAAATGGATTCAATACTGGCAAATTAAAATCCAAGTCATAAGTGGGAAGGTCTTGATCTGTATCCGTGTCCATGGCGTTTTGCAGAACTGGCATGTCAGTCTCCGAATTTTCTTGTAAGCTTCGATCGGACATCGCAAATGTGCAGAAAAGTTTGAAAGTACTGGACGATTCAAAATTCTCAAAAAAGTGACGAATTCGAAAGGACTGTCAGGACCTAGGCTCCAAAGGTCCCGAGATCCAAGGCTGAGCTGGAATGCGGAGGAGCATTCCAGCACAAGTTATAAGCTGGAGGTCAAAGGGGAGTTGTGCAAGGTGACATAAGCATGTGTGGAATCCCGGAGGATTGTCGAGGAAAGTTCCCGCCAGAATCAAAGGCCAATTCAGATTGGGGATAAATAGAGAGACGACTCCACAGGTCGGGGAGTTCGTGCTGAGAGAGCTGAGTGATAGGACGTCCGACCTAGCTCCATATGCGTAAACCCGGATGAGGGTGGGCGCATCCCGTGTGTTAAGCCCGGTTGAGGGCAGTTTGCTGTGTTTGAGTATCTTACTGTTTTATTGTAACTTATCTGTTTCACGCCAGTCCCGTTGGACTCAGAAGGCATGTTGTATCGTTGGCCCTGAGTTTGGCCCAAGCTTGCAGAGTTGGCACGAGGTGTGCCCAAATAAACAGTTTGAACAGTTAACTTTCGAGTTCGTGTCCGCCTTATTCAGTTCTCAGGTGGTACTGAGAACTTCACAACGTGATAGTCTGTCATCTGCTATGTTTTGTCAGTATATATTATTTTCGGTGTGTACGCTTTATTTGTGCGAATCTGCTTTGTGATTTATGGAGTAGCCCTGTACACACCGATTTGCCGTTTGCCATTTATATTTGTGATTTATTTTTTTGGTGTGGACGGGGCTTTAGTACTCAATTGGGTCAAAAACCAGTACAAAAATAGCTTATTTTCCTAATACAAATTGTTAACTGTAAGGTCCCAAAAAATTAAATGAAGGGCACTTCAATCTTGTTCTTTTTGAAACTAGTTCATAAGTTGGCTAATTTTCTAACATTCATAAAATCATTGCAAAAAGGCGTATCTTTTGGCATTGTTTACTGCCAAAATAATAAACACAAATTAAAAATTTAAGTGTTTATTAAACATAATAATGTGTTGAATAAAACTTTTTAGAAATTTATTTTTTAACTAACATTTTTGTAGGAGAAATAAAATGTTTAAATATTTGCAATTTTTTTAAAAATAAGCCCGATTTTACAACACATAAAACAAAAAGTTCGTTCCTTAGATCACGTGAGGAAGAAAAATACCCAATTTTTAGATTTGATTCGGACTCTTAGTATAAAAGTTACGAATTTTTGAAAAACATGTAATAAAGGAAACAATCTTTTAAATCCTAACGAAATAACATCAAATATAAAATTTTATGGACAAATTGAACAGAGTGGCATAGCAAATTTTGAACCAGTGCGCCAAACTCGCCGCACACGCCAACTAGTGGTCATGTTTGGCCACACACTGTTTTGCCATTTATGCATCTTTTGCTTTCGACTTTTGCTTTTTTATTATTTTTGTGGACTGTTTGAATTATTAAAAAATGTACGATCCCTAAAGGAAATCAGGCTGATTGTTTCACAAGTGTTTAATGTTTATTTTGTTGGTCTGAATACTGAAACTTATGTCAAAGGATAGCTCCACCATTGGCACCATGTGTTCAGATATTTTTGAACGACCCCTACCGGGATGGGTTTAGATCCGCCTTAAGGGTAAGAATCTTACCGGCTAAAATTTTCGGAAACCCATTCTTATTGATTCTTTAATTTAACTATTCAGCAAAACTATCCAAAACTTTTGCTTAAAACGAGCGTAATTTTTACTATCCTTACATTGTCCGAAACACGAACACACAGGAAGGATCCTTCTAGTGTGCTATCAACTTCACATAACATACGTTATAAATTATTTTGTGTTTCGTAATTTCTCATAAGTCGCGCTTTGTATTGACTTTTCAATAACCTTATACTTGTTCAAATAAATCAGGAATTGGAATCATAAAACTACGTTTCGTGCTTAATTATCTCCCGTTTGCAGAACTGAAATCTTCCCTCGCTTTCAGAGGTTACGCATATCCAAAGATGGGATTTTACAAGTTTCGGTGGTCTTAAATTTATTTTATTATATTTCCCCCGTCCTCCGCGACCCCGGAAGAGAAGCGACCAGGAAACAGCTGTGGCCTAGTTTAGTTGAAAAACCGCTTCCCAACAACCAAGGCCAAGGTCAAACGTGCCTCAGGCACATTTGCCGTGACCTACTCTTGCTTTTCATTTAGCTGGGTTTTCACCGAGCTGCATTTCGCACAAGGCCTCGCTATCATATTCGCTTTGCAATGCTTGCGTGTGGCACGCCCCACATGCAAAATCCTAGTATGGCAACGGCACTCTTAATTTGGCAGAAGATTTTAATTTTCCAGTTAAACTAATTCAAATTAAATCGATCAAAAATATATACAATAGTTTGATTATTATGAGGTCGTTCTAAATTTATACATTCTGAACTATTGTTGATTAGTATATTATAAGTAGTTATATTGTTATTTTTGTGTCAATTTCAATATACATGTATGTACATGAATTTTATTCAAATTTGGAGTTGCATTCATATACGTAAGTTGAGTTAATTCACCTGACCAAAAGTTGGCATTAATACGATCTTTGCAAAGTTTTGTTTATGATTTTTCGAAAGTGTGGCAATGTGGCTCAGAAATACCTGGCAACAAAATTCTTTGTGTAACGGTGTTTTTTAATACTGACAAATGGGTATATTGAACAGAATGTATACAAAATTACCTTTATGGATTTATGAAACATTTCGTTTTAAATATTGCAAATCTAAAATTGACATCGAGATCGCTGGTATATTCGTCAACATCCGCCATGTAGGATCTGTAGCTTTGCCCGCGAAAATTTTACAAATTTTCAATGAGTTGCAAATGGCTGCGTTGACTGCGAAAGACACTTGAAAATGCTGCAAACCGAAAGTGAACCCAGGTAACACTACAACATCGGCCCTACGTTGGTTTTTGGACGGCATTAGATTCGTTACGGGGTCACCTCTAATGCCTAGTGTTTGTATAAATTACGTCATTAATTAAAAATATCGGAACTATCTTAGGTGATATTTTCAAAGATTTTCTGTAGAAATTTAAAAATTTAATCCCGGAATTTATACCCTAATGACAAGTTTTAAAATTAACAAATAAAAGTTTGAAAAATGCGTGAAAAACTTTTGAAAAATTGACAATTTTGTATTCGTAAAATTTAGAAATTTTCAAGATGAGTTAATATCTAGCTAATTTTTTATGTTAATATTTTAAGCCGTTTTATGCAAAAATCTACAACATTTAAATATCAGATCTAAATATGCTGTAAAATTTAGGCATGCTTAGCAAATTATTGGAATTTTTTAAAAATTTCTTAAAGTATGTCTTGCCATATTTGCCAAATTAAATAAATAATCTGCTATTTTGTGGATGTTTTGAACACACTAAAAACTAAAAGTATTTTTTACCTAGAGTGATCTTGAATTCTTTATCAATTATCACGTGTGTTACACGTTTTTTTGAGTACAAATATGCAAAATATTTCACGTTTTCCTAGGATAAATTGGCAAAATAATCCACGTTTTTCGAGTATATGTTTGTAAAGTTTTCCACGTTTTTTAAGTACAAATTTGCAACATTTTCTACGTTTTCGAGGGTTCAAAAACATGAATAAAACAATATGTACATGAACAGGGTTTCCCCAGAAATTACCCTTAAAATTCTCTAACTTTTCAAGGTTTTAAAAAAATTCTCTGACCAATTACAATGTCAAAAATTATCATGTTTGGCAAAATGTAATACAAGTGAGAATTTTGTATTCAAAAAATGTTGAAAATGTTTACTCGGACAACTTGGAATATTTGCAAATTTGGTCTTGAAAAATATTTAAATATTTAAAAATTCCCCCGACCAATCACAACATAAAAAATTGACATATTTTGCAAAATATTACAATTTTAAATTCGAAAAATGTTGAAAATTTGTGCTCAGAAAAAGTGGGAAATTTTGCAATATTGTCCTCAAAAAACATGGGAAATTTGCAAATTTTTCCACGGAAAATTTGGACAAAAACTCGGAAAACATGGAAAATTTGTATTCCGAAATTGTGGAAAATTTTGAAAATGTATTCCGAAAAAGTGGAAAATTTCCCTGACCAAGACCAATCACAATATGAAAAATGGACATATTCGAAAAATGTTGAAAATTTGTGCTCACAAAAAGTGGGAAATTTGACAATTTTGTCCTCAAAAAACGTGGGGAATTTGCAAATTCTTCCTCGGATAATTTTTTGGTCCAAAACAAAAATGTTTTCCGATTTCATCGATTTTGGGCTCGTTCGATTCTTCTCGACGAATCCAATCCGTAAAGCGTTGAAAACACGGCGAAAAACGAGTTTTAGGGATCGAAAAATGATTTTGAAAACGTATTTTTTCCACATTAATATTCCATTTACGGTACACTGTACTTTAAACTCGTTTTACGCCGTTTTTTTTTTAAGTTTTTCGGTATATTAGCGTCGATACCAATCGAATGAGCCTAAAATCGAGAAAATAGGCCAACGTTTTGATTTTCCAAATAAAAAATTATTTGCTCTAATTTTCTCGATTTTGGTCTCATTCGATTCCTTTCGACGCCTGAACTGTGTATAACGTTGAAAAAACGTCAAAAATGCCTTTGAAATTAACAAAAAAATAATAAATAGTAAACTTCGTAAGAAATTCGATTCAAACAACATTGCAAGAAATATGATTAAAATGACGTACATCGCTCGAAAAATTAATCATATAAATTCGTTTATTTTATAAATATTTCAATAAAAATATTCTGGCACATACAAATAATTATTAAAACACAATGTTAATCACCGACATCCGTCGCTCGCAGTAACTACAATTATCATTATGCCATGATTTGCCGTTTTTCAAAATGTTCTAGGATTTCTCAAATACTCAATCACTTACTCTGAATGGTCTAAAGATAAACGCAACAGGACTATGGGTAAACTGTCTAACATGAGGCCATCTTGCCTAACTAAAACTACATGTATACGAAACTTATTTACAAGATTACACGAATGTTTGGAGATTCTCGTGTGCTAAAAGTCGCTCTAAACAGGGTTAATAATTCAAAATTTTGAAAAACGATCACAACTTCCAACAATTTTTCGTTTAAAAAAAATCAGCACTCCCATGCTGATTCAACAAAAGGTGAACAAAGTTACTATGTTGCAAAAGCATGAATTGGCCAGAGAACTACGTGATTCCGCACTGAATCACGATTTGGTAAACTGTTTGTACATTTTTTTGAAGCACAAATTAAATTAACCATTTCGTTTTAAGGAAGGGATTAACTTCTTAATTTATTTCCCTCTTGAAGTGGGACTCAAGGTCTGATCATTTTTATACAATTTTAAGAAAAGTTTAAAAAAAATGCAATAAACTTGTAAAGTATGCAAAATCAAAGGTGTGAATTTTTCCCTAGCTATTTTTTTCATTAAAAGGATGACTCTTACATTTCTTAAAATTATCAGACTTAGGTATATACGACAAGTCAGCAGACCAATAATTTTACCATTGCGTTTATAGTGTTCATGGACAGGTTCTACTGAATCTCGGTTGGGATTACTCTTGTTCACACAACAACAAGGATTCACAGCTAAATAAAACAACAAAACGACAGTATCATATCAAATCCAATGAGTAGGGAACCTAAATAAGTTATAAAAATGATTAAATCATAGCATGAGATTTAACTTGGGTAGAATTTTCACAAACAGTCATGAAATAAAAGCAACCGAAATACCTGTATAAAGATTTACAAGGCACATGACAAAAATAACTCTTAAGTTAGCATAAGGGAAACAGCATAGATCTCCTTACAAACCGCTACAAGTACATCAAAATCTAAATTGGGGGAAGTGAAATATGGAATCGCAGGATGGCGTTACTAGCAAATAGGACAACTTCCACAAAACGGTAAAGCATTTCTTGGGCACAATAAACGATGTACACTGTATGGTAGATGCACGTGGATTAAAAATGTGAAACAATGACCCAATGAAAACCCAACCAACCAATGTGTATACTAATACACATTGAATACAATAATTTTTCTACAAGAATTTGATGTACTCTGGTCACTTTTTAACTCGATGAGAATAATTGAGCTATTCGGATAAAAAAGGATGTCAAATCAGCTACACATGTAAATTTTAAGCCAATCCACGTGAAGTATCGTTTTTATCCGATCTACCCCAACAGAATGAATGTCTGCAATGATTTTGGCTATCAATCAGGTACATCAAAACACACCATGCAATAACAACGCCAACTAGCGAGACCAACAGAAACCATGCCTATGAAAACACGAAGTCTTGTCATATTTTAGGAGAAAGATTCAGTTTTTTTTAACTTTTAAACAATAATGAAAATAGAAATGACTGGAGTTAAGTATTAAACAAATCTAATGACACAAAGATACACAGAAAATTATTAGCAGTATTCAAAGGGGAGTAAAACACAATCTTAATGTCCTGCAGTGAAAAAACTCACAGGACACCTTGAAATTTCACGAAATCCAGATCAGAATTTTGGTAACACGAGCGGTGGTATGAGATTGGTTGCACCATCATCTATGACATTTAATCGGCAATTAAATTCTGGTCCTATGGCAATAAAAGGATATCACCAATTCGAACCATTTTTAAATGTCGATCATAAAGGTAGGGCAAATCTTGAAAATTCACCACGAAACGTCCTCCGGACTCCCAAGACAAGGAGAATGTACCTTCAGATTCATACGCTTCACAACTCCTGCATTTGGTAAACAGTAATAGCAAGTTTTGGCAGAAGCTAGTTGGAGACTTACTACTACTTGATGCACAAAAATCCACCAGATGTATGGTCTCTCGGAGATTAAGAAGAGATTCGAGTTCGTACACGGATGAACCAAAGACTGAAGACTGTCGAATCCCAAGGTAAATACCGAGGGGAAACAAAATGGGGCACATCACATTTGCAGATCTTGGAAGTTTCCACCTTGTATAAGCAAATGAAATGAATTCAATCCCGTGAAAAAAACGGTATGCCATTGAAAATGGTTGCTTTTTATGGCACAGGAAATGGAGGTCTAGCAACAGGGCTGATTTTCCAATGAATCTCAAGCTTTTCCATATTAAAAAAAACTCCATACACAAAATCAAGGAATTGTACTTTTCTAAATTTGCTTAAATTACTATAACTTATCTATTAAAATTCTTAGCATTTCAAAAAGTGAATGTCCTTGAAACATTATAGAAACTATTAGCATGACATCTGATAACATTAAAGAATTAAAAATGGTCGCAATATTTGTTTTTTAAAAATCTAAAACCAAGAAATGTTTACAAAAAATACAAAACCAGGAATTGTTTTAAAGGTTTTTTTCGGAAAGTATTTATAGCAAAAGAAATATTTTCATAAAAAACGGCGAATCAAAACTTTTTTATTAAATAACCTAAAAAAGTGTTGGGTTACTCTGTATTCCAAATAAAAAAAAATTTGAATCTCTAAGAAACATTGATCTCTGAGTTTTATAAAAGTTTTAAATGAGAAAATCTTTCAAAAACAACCTCAAAACTTCAAGAAACTTTGGAAAGTCTGGCTTTTACTTTGAGGATTGTTGAATCCTGCCTTGGATAACGTTTTCAGTCTAAACTGAATTATGGCAGATATTGGCAGTCCCATGACTTGTTGCTGGACCTTGAAAATCTTCACTGCATTCATAATGGAAGAAAGTTAAGTAGACCATAAATGAATCCATCAAATCTTAGTCTTTCAAAAGTCGAGCATTTTCCCAATTCGCAGATAAGTTAGCAAGAACTGGCTTGTGAGAAACAGGCTTTTCCGGTAGATGACAAAATGAGATTCCAGTACGTCCGAAAGTTTATCGCACAAGGGATCGGCACGTGAAAGATTGAAAAAAAAAACAGTAAAAAAAATAAAGTCCTTTGCAGCATCGGCATTCTTGATTGCGCGAAAAGCTGAAGTTTAGGTGCCTCCAGAAAAATGATATCTTCGCCAACACAGGCCATCACCACCTAGTGCTGCCTCGAAGAAATTTAAAAAAGAGACTGATGAAAGACGTCAGAAGCAAACCCGCTGCATCATTTACTGCTTTCCGCCATACGTCGGATTTTTAAAGGTGGAAGTAGCTTGCTTGTAGATCGGATTTTCGCCCTGAAGAACAGTATGCAAAATATATTTTCACAATTTCAAGCCACAAAGCGTCGAAAATCTTTAATAATATGAGATGAAAATGACATACCGTATCCCACTTGGCCATCTGCCGCTCCTTCTCAAATTTGGCAAACTCTCGTCTGTCATGAATCGTTGTAAGCAACTTCCAGATGAGCAACAGCAGGAGTCCGACAGCCACAATGCCGAGAATCACTCCCAGGATGATCATCAAGATGTTTATGGGTGTTGGACATTCTGACGATCAAAACGAAATTAGTGATTACCAGTTTTATGAAAAAAATGAATATGCATTGCCATTCTTATTTTGTTATTCCGCGTATTTAAAGGGTTGCCAATCAACACACCCACATTATTGCGAAATGTAAAAAAAGGGCAATACCTGGATCGGAAAGAGACCTGTGTTTGATAAACGCAATTGTAAATGTGCTAGGTTTCATAACGAATAAACGGGGGGAAATGCCGTTTTTCTGCAATTAAATACCTTGACAACAACAAAAACCACACCTTTAGTTTCTTGTACACGAACTTCAGGCTTGCCAGAGTCGTCATGACCATAAACAAAAGTAAATTTGCAGTCATCTTCCTCATCCCTAAACACACAAAGGCGCTCCTCCTTTTCCACTAAAGTTGGTAGAAAAGAATATTAATAACAGATAAGCAAATTTCGCCATATTGGGTTAAATGAAACTCCAGCGACGCCTAACCTTTCACTTCAGGTAATGCCGTAGCATTAAAACTGCAGTTGTAGCAAGGATATTGGTCCTTTAGTTTGCCGGTTTTGAAAACCTGGCACTGCACGCAAGCCTGGTACTCCTGACACTTGCCAGTGCATGTCTGGAATGGTAAGGACAATCGTTAGCCTCTGCACATGATTGGGAAATAATAGCTGAAGAATAATTTCCTAAACTAATTTAATATATTGTAATAAACGTATTGAAAAAATTCTGAAAATGCACATACGATTTAAAAACGTGTTGACCAATTTATTGTAATAGCCAATTTAATATGATTTAAAGATTGAAAAATTGTATCTCTGTATTTTCCAAAGTCCCAATATTTGCTACTGCATTTTCTTTAATTCAGTAAAATATATGACACCAACGGGGTGTTGCACCCATATCTGATGATATAACTCAATTGCAAATAAGGTGTCTAACAACAAAATAAAAAAAATCATTCCTCAATTTATATTCCAATAAGTAAGCTATTCAAAGTATCATCACCTTTTAATTCAATATACTATACTGTGAAAAAAATCAATTTTCACACATTCTGTCAAGTACTCACCGGACACTCTTCGCAAGTGGGTCCACTATACAATTCACTGCACTTGCAACTTCCGCACTTACACTTTCCATTGTCATTGCATATTTTCTGAAATATAAGGCTGCTCATTAGACAAAGGACTCATAAAAAACTACAGTTTGCCCTCGATTACGTGGATCTTAATGTCCCATACAAACTGCTGACCAACTGCTGACCACTGCTGATGTTAATGCAAACCAGCAGTTTGCATTAACATCTATCCATTGTTATCATAGTTACAAATTAGTTTAGTAACCAGCAATGGCTCAAAGAATGTAATTTTAGTGTCGGTCACTGGCCAGCGATTCAGTAAATATACAGGCAAAAACTAAACTAGTTTGTCAGACAACTCCTCCCTCCCCCAGTCCTCAAAATGGAAGATACTATTCAGAAATGGAAAGTAATGCCAAGACAATTTGCATAATACATGAATCACTTGCCCCATTTGCAGAAAGGCAATTCCTCGTATCTCTGAGGCAACTGCAACTATTGCCATCCCAGCCTTCGTCACACTGGCACTTCTTACACACGCACTTCCCGTGGCCACCACATTGCAGATTATTGTGGCGATCACATGTGAAGTTGTCGCATTCACAGAAAGTACCTGTCACAACTTCCGAAGGATCCTATTGAAAAAAAAAACCCATATGCAGCCAGCATTTACAAGAGAGGTGAAAATCGTCAAATTGCATGATGTCATATATCTAGAGTTACGCTCACCGGTCGCACGTTGCAGGTACAGACCCCACAACTGCAAGTGCCTCTATTCATGCAAATCACATTGGAACCTGGCCTGGAAAATGAAAACCAAAATTTTATACATCTAAGTCTATACAAAAACCCAATCTGAATCATGGATAAAGCAGCCCAAACAACACTACTAACATCATGCAACCAGACTGGTCTTCTGGACCCAAGTAAGTGTCATCACCGCATTCACACAAGCGTCCATGGAAGCCACTGTCTGCACAGTCGCAGACACCACACTGGTACGTTCCATGGTTGTTGCATTTCGGACTGTTAGGCACCTGATAAAGAAAAATTCATGTTGATTTGCATGCTTTGATTTTATTGCAATTTTTTTTGCTACGGTAGCCTACTACAAAATTTTGTTATAAACAGCAAACAACGCAGATACAAGAGCATGCATTTCATTAAAGAGATTATACTAACTCCACTTTTTTCGCATTTACAATCGCAAATCATGTGCAAATCCACCGTGAGAGCTTCATTCAAACCGATGGGGGATATGGTGAATTTTTTATTCCAATCCTTAGGATCTTTTGGGCAAGATAGCAGTTCAATCTCAGCAGTAAATTCCACCTGAAAATCGTAAAGGTGGCAATGTGAAGACCAATAAAAAAAACGTGTTTGATTGTTTTGAATCATCATAGACCAAAAAACAAGTCGCAAAAATCTAAGCTACAACATTGGCAAGAAACATAGACAGCATAATAACTAATGAAAACCAAACATACCTGTTCTCCAATTTTCAGATCTTTGCAGATTTTCGTATTTTCCATCGTGACCCTGTTTATTTAAGGTAAAATAGTGGATTAGTCAAAGTGATTTAAAAAAAAGCGTGCAGTCATTAAAACTTTACATATATACTCACCCACGACATTTTGAATGATATGTTACTTTGACGTCATTCGGAGCATTGTCACTGAGTTCCACTTCAGAGGTGATTTGCTATTAAAATTAAACAGTAAGTCCTTTTTCTTATCTGCTTCAAGAAGGAGGTTAGAGGTATTCCAGTTAGAGGTTATACTTGTATGAGAAGATCTGTATAGTTACATGTACGCAGGATGAATACAGTTTAAATGTAATTGCGATGTACATGTATTTATGTTAGCAGTATTAAGAAGGCACATCCCAGTTAGGGGTAATATGAGAGGATATGACCATTAACTCAATTATTTGTATGCGATAAACTGGTGCGAAGAATTTTTTTTAATGACATGATAAAGCAAGTCTTCTCCGAGTGGAATGGGCGACTACAAAATTATCCCTACATATATATATTTTTTTTTAAAAACAATACTTTTTTTGTACATGAGTAATTAAGTTTGCCAAGGAGAAGTTTAAAAAATGCAATTAATTTAGTCAATTATCAGAATTTTGATGAGTTATAAATGAATAAAAATGCCCCACTTACCAAGTACTGCTCCTTAATGAGTTGCACAATGTTGGACGAATCATTCTCCAGCTGTCCAGTATAAGCCCCCTCGATGTTCTTGCTCAGCTCCTTGTAGATGGGAACTTGGCCAGCTGTGACGGCGAAGATGATGTTCATTTTCTTCTCAGAGATCTTGTGGCGAAGCTGACTAAGAGAGGGGTAGTCCTGAAATGCAGATCAGCTGGGCGTTAGAATTGGTTCCACTTTGAATTTATATCGCATATTGCAGACCTCTCGAAATGCATTTGCATTTTGGGCATATGTCTTCAAGCTTGATGATGTCATGCATTGTGCATTTGTAAATTTGTCGAATTCTTAAAAAATACATTTCACGTGGAGAAATCTTTAGTATTTCACCAGGAGGTTTTAGATAGTCATGTGAACTGAAAAAAGCTTGGTCCATTGCATGTACTGATCAAAGATGGTGCATTTTAAAATTCAAATAGTTTTTATTTTGGGAAACTTGAAATGGCTTTTTTTCAGAAATATTTACTTCAAGTCAAAAATATCGATACAACTCCAGCTGAGAACTGAAAACGACATCATCCTAGAGATCTTAAATTCTCTGTTGGCATAGTTTTATGAAAACTGCCATATACGTCGAACTGCTGATTCTGACAATTATCATGAACAAACATCTCTTACCTGCATGGTACTCATGTTGTAATTGCCATCAACCAGGTGGCAAAGACCATCGTTTGGAGTGACAATTCCACCTAACTGAAAAAGACAAACCAGGATCAATAACCTATTTCTAAAAATTAAAACACTTTTCTTCTTAGCTATTTTTTTGTTTTTTCATAACATTCTGGATTGATCATGAACGGTCAGTAATCGTAATTGATATAATTCTCAACAAACCCGTACCTTTCCGTCTCCTGCATAATGGAAACCAGAATCAGTAGAGAACAGAAGCATCTTCCTCGATTTGAGCCTCCAGCCAATTTCCTCTTGACAGACAATCGACTGCATGATGGCATCGAATCCACCTTCAGGAGCATCTAAATTACCGGACACTTGAGCAGCACGCACCTCTCGCTACGAGGAAGGCACGTAAAAGTTAGACATTCATCGCTAAAGAAGTGTCAAAAATTACAAAAAAAAAAATCGTGGTTGCTTACGGCAAAGTTGTCAGTTTTGCTATTGAGTTTCAAATGATTTTTGAAGCCATATGGAGCTGCGCATTTGGTGCATGGCTCTTTCAATCTGCAAAAATAATAATGAAACTTTGTAATTGCAACGCACAACATTTAAGTGGAATCACACAAGGTGCCACTTACTTTGCAGGGACCGTGCTGACGTATGGCATGACTGTCTTATCCACAAAGGATCCAAAGCCAAGCTGGAAATTTTGGGTAATTTTCGACATCTGCTCCGCTGGTGAGAAAATAAATGATTTGGTTGTTAATGAAGTTTAAATTTGGGAAACGATTTCATGCTTTGGAAAAAAATTCAATAAAGGCCAATCAACCAACCGAGCAAAATTCCTAAGGTGGCTAGCTTGTCCTTGTCGTCCTCCATAGATTTGGAGAGATCCATAAGGTAGTAGAGATCAACGGGGTAATCCTCGGATAGTCGAAAGTCCACCTTGATCGACTGAGGGCTATCTAATGAACGGAAGAAATGTCAAGTTAAATCAGCTGAAGAAAAATAAATGTGCTAAGGCGCCCTAAAAACTGTAGCCTCAATTAGAGAAATTTCCGAAGTAACTCCTGAAATAACTTATGTGTAAACAATTCTGCTAAGGCAATGTAAAGACTCAACACTGTCTGTTTTCTAAATTTTCAAATTTGTTTACATGCCTCAGTTCTTTTATAATGAAAGATATAAGTTTATAAATTTGGGACAATAGACTTTGAATGGAGCCTCTAATGAAACTGACTCCAATTCCAGTATGGGTATTTTAAATCGCATACAAGTTGATAACTTAAAATATAGTTTATGCATAACTATTAACAAAATAAAATTTTATATGCACAAGTGTTATTTATAGAGTGCGATTCAAATGTCTGATGCCATGAAAATAGCTGGAATTGGTTTGAGGGGATTAATCTGAATCTGAACACAGTTGACATAATCTAGGACAGAGGCAAATAATAAAGTTTACTAGTGTTCTCATCTCAAATCTTCAGATTTATCCCCTCCACCCCATCCAAAATCTTCCCATGGAATCAGACAATTCAACCACCCTGTATGAGGAGTTGTTCAGATTTTTTCATATTATTGAAGCTATACAGATTAGAACCTCTATAAAATAAAACGAATATGTTCTGAGAAACCTACTAGGGCGAAGCTCTAATTTCACTTCCTGTGGTCTTAATTGGATGACACTGTCGATGGGAGTACCTTTTGGTGTAATTGGTTTATCCTAGAACAACAAGTTCGACAACATAAGCCACTAAAAATTAAAACCTTGCAGTGTTGTTTAAGTGCAGCAATCACTAGTTTATTTTGCAATTACCCTGGAGAAAATTACTGAAAAACTAATAACTTTGTAAAACTTGCAACTTTTTTGAAGAGTTTCAAACTAAATAACTGCAAAAAGAATCTAATAAAATATTCACTACAGACGGATATGATATTGATACAATTTCTCTGCTTGAAAAATTCTTAATAGGTGTAAGATTTGCAACTTATTGTTAAATTTTAAAAAAAAATAATTGAATTCAAGATGCAGCTAGGTTTAATTTCAAGTAGACGCTTCAATATGAGAAATAATATTTTATGTAAACTGGTCAAACAACGAAAATGTTTGATCCTTACATAACCGTTTTTACTCTATATACTTCCAAGTTAAAGAAATCTCACCGTCTTGGATGCGACCGTGTTTTCTGGATGTTCAAACTCAATTGAGCATTGTGACAGCGCCAAGTTGGTGATCGAATCGCACCTTGTATTAGTGTAATTCTGTGAACAAAAATACACAGAATGAGCTCAAAGCACTATTTTGTATTTTTAGAAGTTTTGGACAAAAAAGATGTGATTTATGGTCTAAGAATAACAGTAAAGTAAACACGTGATCACCTCTTTGGCGCACCATGCACAAGATGGGTGCACTGCAATACATTCGCTACATGTGGTCTTCCCTTTGCACATGTTGGTAGGATTGTCCAAACTTTCTTTCGCCGTTTCTGCAAGTGAATAATTTCAGGTTGCTGCATTTTACTGAGTCTCCAATTGGTAAGCAGAGAAACAACGTCGTACAACTTACCCTGCTCTTGAATCTGTGCTAAGCTGCAGAACAGCAACAGCATGAGCATGAATATGTGAGGAATCCTTAAACTGCTATCCATTGTTAATTGAATCTGAAATGAAATTCGAAAAAAAAAAAGTAAATTCTCTGAATTAGGATAAAACGTCGATTTCTTTATCAATGAAGCTGAATCTGGTACTCAATGCCTTTTCTAATAGGCTACTAAAAAAAAATTTCCTGGAGCGGTAAACATAGGAAAAATATTTCACAGACCACTAAGCCAGAAATACATGTCATTATTTTTTATAGTTTTTAAATCTAATATTATAAGATGAATTTTTTTAAATTGCTGTATTAAACATTTCTTTAAAAAAAATACCCCTTTACATTAACAGAAATTTGACAGAAAAGTGGTCAGTAGGCTACTTGTACATCACAGGACAGACCCAGTCATTTTTCCAGGTGACAATTCTGATGATGACACCTTCACGAGTTGTACCTGGAAGTTCAACATTCACATTTTTTTTGTTCAAGATAGATTTAACCTACTTGATAAGTTGTGCTGACCAGATAATGGATTATTTTGATTTTCACAATATTTATTTCAAAAAATGCACCTTTGCGCTAGCTAAAAAAAAACTTAAAAGTGGTCCACAGACAAGTGAGCAATCCTATGTCATGACAGGCCCACACATTTTAGGTGACAATTTTGAAGGTACAGCTTCCTGATGTGGGCCACGAGCAACATGCACAGAACTAGGTTTGCCCATTTTTTCCAAATCGAAACCCACATTCAAAAATACATTAACGTAAACTTTCCACGCAATGTCCCACTTCCATTTTCGTCCCACGCTGGTTGCCTGGCCGACCAACTCGTGTGGGATGGGTGCGGTGCCAAAATTTAGCACGTAGGCCTAGAATGGAACCGAAACTTCCTACCTAGCTGAGACAGCCCAGCAAATAACCAACAGTTTGTCTAGGCAAAATGCCCATGTTAGAAAATATTAACAGATCTGTCCATTTGATAGTCATAGGGAGCACCAAAGTAGCTTTCGATGTATTACTTCCTCATTTTATTGTTTATTAAAATTGGCAATACAGCATGTTCTACACTTGTATTAAGCCAAAAGTAACGTATAGCCTACAATTGTTTGGACAACTTCATTTGATAAATAATCAATGTTGATATACAAGTATGTTTCTATGTTCTGTACAATTGCAGGTCTGGTGAATCGAACCTTAGCGCAAACGTTCCGCAGAATATTCTAACTGTAACAAACTAGCAGAAACGTTAATTTTTAGCGTTTACACAAAATCTGCCTCAACAAGGCAACCACAATTTTCTGACAAACAAAAATTCAGATTTTCTGAATCCTGATTAACATTTTCATACTTAACTATTTTGCTGTTTATTACAACTACAAAAAGTTAACAAATTTGGCTCGAGTCCAATGCAGACCTTGTTATAAGCGTATAACCCCCCTATTGTTACTGACCTACAGTATAATAAGTATTAATCAAACAGAGACAACTAAATTAATGCAGTGTAACGATTTCAAGGCTCAAACTTTGAGTTAACGCAATAACATGCATTGTACCCAAGGAGTCTTACAGAAGGAAAAAAAAACATTTATGTCTGTGAATTCATCAACAAAGCTTCGTCAGATCTCTTACCAACACTATCTGATAGTGCTGAAAGTCAAACTCTGCTAAATTCAACAGCTGAAAAAATTGTCAAACCTGACTCTATGATGTAACGATAATAAAAATTAAATATTGATATAACCATCAGACAAGGATGAAATAAATATACTGCCACTCGCTTTCGTTTGCCTAGTGTCACGATTATCGAAATACTATATTTGCATTAGTGGGCAGGACAAAGAATACATTTTTTTCATCCGCAGATGGAAAGTGGTGTGAAAACGGAAAATATAAGAACCGGTCCAGGGATGACTTTTGTAAACATTTTAGAAAATTCCTCAGACTAGGCAGGGCTGGTAACAAAAATGACGTGAAGGTACGTGGGTGATTGCGTTGGCAAACGAGTGCTCAGAGATGATGTTAATGGACGAAATTTCCATTCAAGATTCTGCAACGGACTAACAAGTCTGAAACGTGACTCTAGAGTCTAGACTGTGATAGCTAGGGCCAAAGCCAAAGTATTTCGAAAACGACTGTCAAAACGGTAATGACAAGAATATCAACTGGATTTATCCTGCGATTTAATTTGGTCAATTAAAAAATGACAAATTGAAAATAAATGTTAAAATTTGACTATTTACGTTTGAAAAGTAGAGATACTTAGAATCCACATCATTTAATTGTGTGTGTGCTGACATATGGTGCACGACATTTGCATTTTGTTAACAACGCAGAATGGCGAATCTGAGATCATGTACATTGTATTGATTGTAAATCAAAGGTGTTTGGGCACGGCCCAAATGTCTGGGTCATTAATAATAACTGTAGATGGAAACAGTTTTTCTAAAAAAAAAAAAAAAAGAAATTATTCATCCGTTTTTCTTAACATTGTCAACAATAGTTGCATTCATCCCTGTTTATTTAAAACACTTAAAAATTAAGGTAGTGCTCAATACTAGAAGTAGCTGATCCAGCTGTTTAGAGAGAAATTCAACTTTTTCTTTGAGAAAACCTGTACAAGTTTAGTAGGCCTATAATGAACGTCATATTTCGAATTCTGAATCATGACAGCCTTTTGTGCATGCATTAACGGAAATTTATGAGTTGTGTTAAAGGTTAAGACGTCTGATAAAAAGGGATTTCCTGTATGGTACACTGCAATAATGCAATTGTACAAGTAGGGTATCTGGGTATACCAGTTTTAGAACATTGATCATGTTCACTTCCACGACATGGGTAGGCCTATATGTCATTTGTTAAAATGGTGAAAAACGGAAATTTAGAAAACAACATCTGATGTAACAACAAATGTAGATGTAAACATTTTGTTCCAAAACGTAATACAGTAGTTTGATATACAGGCTACCAACATGACTTACAATTGTAGGCCTACACTAACTGAAGTTTTTAACACTAGGGGAAAACGCAGGTGAAATGTTCCTACAGTTGGGAAAACATTTTCACTGGTATCAAAGAAGGGATTCAGGAATGGAGCCATCAGACAGTACCATATTTTTATCCAGGAAAAATTGGATTTTTCGAGTCTATATCAGCAGTTAGTGAGCCCAATATGAATGTGCCAAAACATGGCAAGGCAAGTAACTAGTTCTTATGAGACTTCACCAGCCTTGGACTGTCAAGGGGTCAATGGCATATCACTCATCTATGTTATGATTTTAATTTGGAGTATTTTTTTAATTCGCAGCCTGTCCCACCTCCCCTTCCGCTCATATACAATCGCTGAGATTGTACAGTGTATTAGTGGCACGAGGCTTAAATCAACTTTTTGATTCATTAGATATTTTCCAGCCCCCCTCCTGGTTAAACTAAGTCCCAGCTAATTGCTATCCATAATGTACTTTTTTATAGAGGTCCATTTATGATTTATCGAAATATATTTCAATCCAAATTTTCTTTGAGAAATGTTAAATGTCAAGAAATCTACTGATATGGCATAGATAAGAATAGCCAAATAAGTCTGAAACCGTATTTCTCGTTCTTGGCATAAAATTTAATGCCGGTCATTTTTCGACAAAAAAAACAACCTAAATTTTTGGACAAGCACGTCAAAAAAACAGGCTTGGTCAGGTATGCTAAACTAACGATTCTGTATTTAACTGTTTTGGATCTAATGGTGGGCTGCGCCATTTTCAGATTCACAAAATGGGCGACTGAAATAAACTTCTGCCAGATTGTAATCAATGCTAGCATACTCCTAAAGCTCATCTATGCTCATAGTAAAAACAAAACGTTTGTAAGAAAGTTTGTATTTTGTATCTCAAAAGTTTGTATCTCAGGTTAAAAGACAAGTCCAGTTAGGCTTACTTGAATGCAACTGAAAAGTGTAGCCAAAGTTCATTTGGAAAATAATTACAAAAATAAATTGCTGTATATTAATCCACTAATTGTCAAGTACTGTAGTTCGATCAATTGTGTGCAAATACTGACAGAAATCAAAATTGGAAGAAATCCCAATAAAACGTATTCCTTTGCACTCTTTGCTCTACTTCTATCCTTCTGAATGACTTCACTTTCCACGTCTGGAATTAACTCATTTGACCTACTTATAGAATTGAATGGTACAGTATATATAAGTTTTCAACACGCCTTTGCCATGCCAATCTTGACCGTACCAGGATTTATTCAAACAAAATCTCCAGCTCGCTCTTACAGTACAATATAAATTATCTTCGAAATTAATGCCGTTGACCTTAAATGGGTCAAAGATCATGAGAGAACCCAAACTTCAAGAACTCGCCAATGACCACAAGTCCATGACGCATTTCTCACATCTGGTTGAGATGGGCACCAGAACCCATCGTTCCCCTAAACCGGAGTTTATGAGGTCATCTGTAATCTGATCAGACAATGAAGGAGAGAAGGATGAAAACAGCAAAAAAATGGGTGTTCCCAACCCTCTCAAAGTCTACTCAAACGGTATCAGTACACATTTCGGGGAGTTTCTGGCACTTTTCCCTTGTTAGTAGTCTCCCAAAACCTTCAACAGCGGTCTCGTTCTGCGAAAAACTGTTATCGCCAGAGATATTAAGCGCGACTTACCTAAACAGTCGTTTAGCCCACCAAAAATATAAAATGAAAACTGCCAAATAAGGTAACACCGAATAGGCCACACACGGAGCTAGCGGAGCGTTGTTCTCGAAGACGGATCGAACCGATCAAACTAAAATCCTTTGGCTTAACGTGCTAAGTCAACGATCGCGGAACAAAGCAGGCAAACCAAGCATTCGTCATGAATTTCGAATTATTTGATCGGAATTAGTCACACATTTCTGGGAACCGTTCTCTCAGTTGGGTCATCGTTACGCAGATCCGCCGCAAGGGGGTCGGCGATGAAATCCGATTCGAACCGGTTTTAAACTCACTTACCTGCTCTATGAAGATCAGATAGATGACGGGAATCTTCCGGTAGTAAAATCCACTAAAAAGGCAAGAGTACGCGACTGATTTTGTGGTTTTTGGTCGATTTTTCAGACGACTAGCAGCAGCATCGTCTTCAGCTGCGACCCGAACGCTACCGGAAGTGAGGGATTTGCTTGGCTGTTTCTATATATGGCGCTCCTCTCACTGACCTCCTACGTCACGTCACTTGTCCTCGTTCGGTCCAACTTTATTATTACACAGCGTCGATGATCGTGGGTGTTTCGTCCAGTTTCGTTACCACGTATTTGATGCGAAAATTGTAATGCTTGAGACTAGCGGAAAAGCAGCAGAACTTAAGAGAAATATGAAGCGTTACGAACTGCAGTTGTACGTTTAGTAAGCGACCAGGAATTTTTGACGCACCCTGTATATACACTCCGTGACAAAAATCCTCCGCGCATTACTGTGCTACTAACCTTTGACCTCAAAGTCAAAGCAGAATTAAATAACATGGATGCCGCCATTCGTTACAGGCTAAAAAAATGGCACTACGCCTCGTTCGTGATTGCAAAAAAAATAAGTTCATGTAGAAATAAATCAGCAGAATTACAGAATTAATGCCGATATGTCACGACATTTATGATCAGTTTCCGGCGTCTGGGCATG
>JAQGAO010000178.1:0-44048 GCA_034697705.1 Ommatoiulus sabulosus | reverse complement strand
AGATAAGATTTCCCTGAAGATGTTGGGGACCATCGTGAAACAGTCTCTTAGACTGTCTCGTATAAAATGTCCCCCCCTACCACATGGCACTACTGTGCTGACTGTAGGGTATTGATTTGAATTGAATTGAATTGAATAAAGATAGGTGAGAAATTTTAAACTTAAATTTAATTGCATTTCGTCGCATCTTGTCTGTTACTTTTATAGGGGCCTAAGAGTGCTAATTAAATATTAGAAGAAATCATTTAGAAAAATATTCCATATCAATGAACCCCTTCTGATTATATAAATTGTGAAAGAAGTTATGTATACATCTCAACGTTTTGACACTAGGCCGAAGGAGCTGAGTACAATTAAGAAAGAATTTGAACAAAATTATAAATTTTAAGAACTAAAAACAATTTTTACAAAAGTAGTTTACTATCACTTACTAGACAACGATATTTGAGCCTATGTTAAAAAGAATTCTTATAAATACAAGAAAAACATTTGATTACGGTAATTTAAATTTTCTGAAACATTATTTAATTCTATACTAATGTTATCCTGATCTTAATTATGGAAAATCACAAGTTTAACAATTTCGCAACAGAGGGAGTTTATATCAATCAAAGGACGCAATAATATCATTATTTGTTTTGAATGTAGTGGTGGAGTCCCAAATATGGAGACTTTGACTTATGAGACATTTAGAAAAACTTGTCACTTGCAAGTATATATAGTGCTAAGGCACATTTATAAAAGAATATAGAAAAATAAATTTTTTTAATGCCAAGGTGTAGATAATTTGGTTAGCTGGTGGTGATCTTTAACTAGATTTGGGCGTAGTGTTAGGTTTTAAAAATGGACCTTATGCAGAGATGCTTAACGATGACGCGCCATCCACGTGATTTATGCACTCGGTAGTGCACGTTTTAAGTATTTCTCAAACATTATCGTCATTATGCCTATTCTCGCATGCAGTGCTGTGCCTATATGTCGCAAATGGTGCGGGGTAAGAGCTAAAAATTCCACCTAAAAAAAACTTGAATATCCCAGGTAGCAAAGTTGAAAGTTGGTACAAATGACGTCAAACTTTACATCAATTTGATGTCATACGTTGACCTATTTTTGCGATACATTTGGTAGCCTACATGACGTCGCATGCATTATGAATCAAAGACATTCAAAAAGACGACATTTTTTTCCATTAAAATACGTTTTTAGGACCAAAAAAATGTGATAATTATTTCAGGCAACATAGTGTCGTTTTCGCACAACATCTTATGTTTGATTATGAAACACACATATGTGTTCATACACACCTTGTTCTTACTAATAAAGCATTTGATTTATCTTTTTAAATTGTTGTTTGAACTACCGGGGATCAGTCCTAGAACCTACCATCTACTCGGCTAGCGTGGCTTAGTAAAAGTGGACGTGCATTATAAACATAGACCATTCATTGTTTATTTGTGATGTGGAATTTCATCTTACCTCGACTTAAAAAGTTTTCAATTAAATCTCAGATGATTATACATTTGTACATATAAGTTAATGCTTAGAATCAGAATTGCAGTTAAATATTTTTATATTTACAAATAGTAACTGTATTGAGGTTTCTGTGACGAAACATAATGATCATGCCTAGCTACCATGAATATTTCATATAATATTTAACTTCCCCGACTTCTCCCTGAACGATGAACTTGTCAAAGTTAAAATATGCGATTGCTATAGGTATACACTTGTACGATTTTACAAAGTCAACAAATATGACAAAATGTATTTGTTGTCAGAGTATATTTTTAATAGTAAAATAAGCAAAAGAAAACCATTAATATTTTACAAATTTTTATTCGTAAATTGACATTAAATTTGTACTCTGAAAAGGTAAAGAATTTTACAAAAATTTTCCTCGGAAAATCTTGAAAATATTACAAGCCTGTGTTCAAAAGCTGTTGACAATTTTGCGAATTTGTGGTGGAAAATTTTTAACTGTGTCCTCAGTAAATTTTTCCAAATTTCTCTTTGTAAACTTTGGGGAATTTTGAAAAATTGTCCTCGAAATCCGTTGAAAACATTACAAATGTTTACTCAAAAACAGTTGGAAATCTACTAAATTTGTATTACGGAAAGTTCTACACTTTTTAAAAAACTTATCGGATGTATAATCCGATAATCCGAATAATTCGATATTTTTTTTTAATTTAAAAATTAAAAAAAGTGTAGAAAATATTAAAATTGTCCTAAATTTTTTAACCTTTTGGAAATGTAGATACATGTACATGCCTGGAATTTGATTAAATGTTTCGAATTTAGGAATATGTACGGAAATTTAGAAAATATTCCGGATTTAAAACAAAAACCAATTGAAGGTTTAGGCAAATGTTTAAAATTAAAAAGCAAACCGGTTAAATATCATAAATATTTTTTGTAAAGTTTCTAACATTTTATTCGCACTGTAAAATATTCGAATGTTACAGGAAAAAACTAAGTTTTAGGCATATGTTTGAAATTTAAAAAAGCGTTAAGATGACACAAATAATTTTTGCGAAATTTAAAAAATTCTACAAATTAAAAGATTTTTTTTAATATATCGAATATTTTTTCCATACATTTGAAAAGACTGTTTTAAAATTTCTAATATTTTTATAAATTGGAAATGCCTCCTTGATTTGCCTCCTGCTTCGCTGGATTGGGGTGGGCAATTTTTCAAGCCGTTATTAGTTGAGGTCAAATCTACCAATAACGATTTCGCAGAAATATATGAACATAATTTGATTTGCCTAAAGCCTAATTTAAAAATTTAAATTTTCAAATCATTTTAAATTTTAAAATGTTTTCAATCATCAATACTGTACAGTGTAGATCAAATTACAATTATCCTTAGATCCAGAGTGGGAAGATTCCCAATATTTCCAGAAATATCTTGGCAAAATGTTTGGAACGTTTTTCCAAACAATTGTTATTTACTTGGAAACATTCCAGAAATGTTTCTAAATATTTTCAATCGTTTTATAAGGTTTTCAATGTTTTTTCCAAATACTACAACAACATTTTTCTTGAATATTTAGAATGCTTCGTCATAACTTTTATGAACTGGTAACAGGGTTCTCCTAGAAATTTTATATTTAACTTTTATAAATTTTCAAGGTTTTAAAAAATTTCCCTGACTAACTATTACGTCACGATAATGCAAAATCAACTCAGGCCAATTTATATTCAATTGTTTTTTAAATTAACATAAGACAACTTTAAAGATTTTCAAACAGATTAGCATGAGTAGGCCCTAAATTTTTTAATTTTTTTAGAAATATGTATTCGGAAAATGTTGAAAGTTAGGAAAATAATCCTGATAAGTTTTATTCTCAAAATGTTAAGAATTTTACAAATTTGACCTTGGAATCAGTTTATTTGTAACTGATTCCAAGGCCAAATTTTTCCAATTTCTCATTGGAAACTTGAAAAATTTAGAAATCTTACTCGAAAACAGTTAGCAGGGTACCCGACCCAGACCTGGGAAAGTCATGGGGCAAGAAAATGTCTGGAAAAGTCAGGAAAAAATAATTTATTTTGAAACAGTTAGGAAAATTCGACGTATCAAAAATTGTTCTAACGTTGTCACAGTCCAAAATTAATGTCTTCACGTATTCTTCACGTGATTTAAGCGTTTTCCGAGTACAAATTTGCAGAAGATTTTTAACGTTTTCCGAGTACACCTTTGCAAAATTGTCCACGTTTTCCGAGTACACCTTTACAAAATTTTCCACGTTTTTCGGCAACAAATATATAGAAATTTTAGCGTTTTCCGAGTACAAATTTGCCCAATTTTAAACTGTATCGAAGAACAATTTGCAACGTTTTCAACAGATTACGTAGACAAACCTACCACGTTTTCCGAGCATAAATTGAGGGAATAGCAAAATGTTTGAACTTTTCGTAATACAAATTTTCAAGATTCCCAAGGTTTTCCGACTATAAATTTGCAAAACCTTTAATATTTTTTAAATACAAATTTGTGAAATGTTCAAAAAGTTTCCATGCTAATTTTGAATTTTTTTCAAAGTAGTCATTGATGGATTTTGAAAAATATTGAATAATGTCCTGTGTAAATTTTGAAAATTGTGGATAACATTGGCATACCTGGTATGTCAATTTTGGCATTAACATTGGTCACGAAATATTTTTTAAAAAAACCTGGAAAAGTCAGAGAAGCTGAGTAAATCCTGTAATAAACATTATTTTGTAATATATCGTTTTTACCTATACTAATTCATATTATAAAAACATTTTATATACTAGGATTTAAATAATGGATGCTTTTTATGAAGCTTCAAGTATGCATGTTTAATAGTATTTTCTTAAATATTTTTTAACTTTTATTTGCATATTTCCATATGTGCTAAAAATCCTCCAGTTTGCTCCGGGAAATTTTTCATACTTTCTGTGTGGCTGTCTTTATGGCAACCAAAGCAGAAAATCGTGGAAATCGCGTACATGCATCAGGGGATGATTTACTAAAGCAAGAAATACACGCGGATTAAAACACGTGCCATATTATAAATATCAACTTATACAACGTTATTTTTAATGATTAAATTCGAATTTTTTAAAAGAATAATGATAAATTATATATTTAATTAGCAATATTGATTGAATGCATCAAGAAATCACCGGAAACGATTGAGGAATTGGTTTATTGAAAATTCTGCATCATTGCCCGTCACCTGAATCGTCATCATTGCACGTACAAAAAGCGTCAATGCATATGTTACTGTATATCCTGCAAAATGTTTTGCCATCTATTGAGAGATCGAAACACTGACGACTGCTGGTAGACCTTCTAAAGAAAGTTAAAAGTAATCGATATAACGATTCGCCTTCGTTGGATTCTGGGTGGAGCCTATTGCATGCCATTTTGTCAGTTGAGGCCAACAATAAAGCTTGCATTAAACCTAATTTATAAAATTTTAATATATCAAATTTTCCCCGAAAGATTTTTGACATTTTTTTCAATCATCAATACTGTAGATACTGTAAAACTTTTTTGTTCAAAATTTAATATAATAATACTTATTATTGTTTTTGGATGAACTTGCAAGCAACGTATCCATTCCTAATATTCTTTTATTATAGGAAAAGTAGCAATCTAGCTGTTTAGGATCGATCGACCCTCATCATATCTAATGAAATTAATTTTTAAGAATGCCTTAATTAAAATTAATTCTACAGATGTTATGAAATTCGAATTTAACTTTAAGATTATTTAACACAGCGATTCATAACAAAATTGCTTTATTAAAAAAAAAGTTATTTTTTAGAAATTAAAAAACAATCCAGCCAAATGCTGAAAAAAAAAACGTCATAAGAATTCAATTTATTGATGTGACAACCTAAAATAAATACTTTAAATGGTTAGCTAGGGGCCCATCTGCAAAAAAAAATCCAGCACATTTTGCCAAACTTTCAAGAACTTATGATGAAAATTTTACAGATTTGCCTCGACACTGATAAAAAATTTTCATCATAAGTTCTTAAAACAAATCTGCAAAATTTTCCCCGTTTTCCTAGCAGAAATCGAGGACAGTTCAAACTGTTTAAGTTTTTCATAATACAAATTTGCACGATTTTCAAGCTTTTTCAAGTACAAATTTGCAATCCTTTTAACATTTTCGGAATGCAAATTTGTGAGATAATACAAAAAATTTATTTTAATGTAGACAAATTCTTTTTAGTTACCAATCAAAATTTCCAATATATTAAATATTTTCCTATAAACATTTGGCCAAATCATGGATAACATTAGCATATGTCCGTTGAAATATGTCACCGAAACATTTATTTAAAAAACCTGGAAAAGTCAGCAAAGTTAAATATGTAAGTTCTGAGGAAACACAGTCTAAATCTTATTACTTAATTTGTCAGAAATATGGCTTCACTCTAAAAAAGCTATACCTTTTAACGAGGTCCTATGACCCGACCTTAACAGTACCAGGGTGGTCCCAGGAACTAACACTAATGTAAGACAAACTACAATGATTAAAGGCCGAAATTTTAATGCTCTATGAACAACAGAGCGTATAACACTTTCTTTTTGCATGTGATACATTCAAGTCTTGACCAGATAATACAACAAGGCACTCTTTGCACAAACACTTTGAACAGTCCGAGTTCAGGGTCGCCTAACAGCAGTTCCCCTCGGTGACAGTTCCCAATATAAAAGAATATAAAAGATAAACCACAAGGGCGTAAAACATATCACCTGGGATGCAACAGGTGTCCTACAAACAATCATAAAACACACTTCTGAACGAACATAGATCACACTGGGTCTTAGCCCAACTCCGGCTCGCGCACTGACAACATGTCGCGACAAAGTATCAATTACCATTGGCCCAGATTACCATTTCTCTAGCTCTTTAATATCCCAAATACCCTGGCGTCACTTCGACGCCCTAAATTTAAAATGCGACCTTTAATTACCACTGGCGCAACTTGCGCCCCAAGAATGTGTTGCGCCATCCGCGCACTGCATTCCTCATGAATATATATTCATGACACCCCCCTTCCTGATTTTCTGGTACTCCACGACCAGAACAACAATTATCAATGTATAAAAACAAACAATGCAAAAAAATCAAATCGCATACATTAAACAATTGCACTCTTAAAAAAATCAATTTCAAATAAAATAAAACACTTACAACACCTCCAAAACAATTTAAAACAGAACAGGCACATCACTTCCTTGCATGCCTGCCTGAGACACCCTCGAAAAACAAACGTAGCGCAGGAAGTGATCCAGGTCCCATAGGTCATCATTTGGATACCGATTTCATCCCACAAACAACGGCAATGGTTCCTCAAAGCCTCTATTAGAAACCACGAAGTTTGGGATAGGACCATCACCCCATACCGTGGTGTACTGAACACCCTCTGGAAGTGGTGGCAACCAGCCACAACAACGCAAATCTGCACGATAATACTGCAACGCACGTTTTCGCGTTGCGGAATTTCCAACGAAGATGGTTAGTGGCGGAACCGGCAACTGCAATGATGGTGGCTTATGCAGCAACCCATTACCCCATGGTTGCAATGAGATTTCCAATCTCTCAACAAAGTCCTCCTGCATTGTTGTAACAATGGACCTTATTCGCTGTATACTTTTCGGCCTGTTCGATGGAGTTACCAACACATCATCTGTAGTGGACAACGACACGTATTAATGTGGTTGATGGCTAACCAGTTCCAACTTTTTTGCGATGCTTAACTCCTCTTCTTCCGGCCAAAAACAAGGTTCACCCACTGGTCCCAACGCTGATAGCAAGTTAACTTGCAATACGCAAGTGCCGCTGAAGATTTCACGAATAACGGGAATGGCGAACATTCTGGAAGACTGGTAGGTTCTTTTTGTAACTGTTCCAGCTTCTCCCATTGGAACAACTGTCACATTTCCCTACTAGAAATCTTTTTCTGTAGATCGATAGTCAATAAAGACTTCTGCCAAGTCATATCATCCATGATACCTGCTATGTGGTCATCCACTCCTTGTACCAAATCTTCCATCGATCCTGCCCACATGTGCTTTGCACGTGCCGGCGAGTCGTGGCGAAAAACACAGTGGCCCGCAACAACTGCAGCTAGTCAGCAATGGAAATTACACAGGGATACCCCGCTAAACAAACTAATCCTCTGGATTTTGGCGAATTCGCCATAGCTTCCTCCTTAATACGTACCAACACGTCCTGTGACTGTCCACACCCCGCTATTACCAAGTCTTCGTGGTGAAGTTTGTACATGGCCGATCTTGGATCTACCGCCGCCCGCAAAAAAGAAAGATCCTTCAAAGACAAATCCTCGCCGACTCGATCTGGTGACATTCAAAACGACATCACGGCACTTTTTGGTGTATCAATGCCAAAAATTTCCGAACTTAATCGCGTCTGCGATTCTAAAAACGGTACACACTGTTCACACGTGGTCTTAATCGGTAGTGACTCAACTTTTCTTTGTGCAGTCCTCTAGATGCTGCACCACCTGTTGATCCAAAAATCCCACCTCCTTTGGCCGGGACGAATAACGCTTTATATTGCTGATGTGCGCCAAAAACAGCGGCGAACTCGGGCGATTCAAATCGCGCAAAAAAGAATTAACATTGGAATCCTTTGAAACAATTAAATACGGACCTTTAAATGTAATCTTTAGTTTTCCTTTTCCTTGTTTTGCCGGAGCCAAATCTTGCAATAATACGAAATCATCCTGATGAAATATCATCTCCTGATGTCGCTCATCAAATCGCCACTTCTGTTGTATCTGCTTGATCTGAAGACTATCAACCGCCTGCGCCCTGCCCGCACTTGCTCTATCGAAGGCATCTCAGGCAAAACAATACTAGAAGAGAGTCAATTATTTATAGGCAAAAAGGGATGAAACCCATGCATAAAAAATGGCGAATAACCCTACGATGCCTGGAATTGTTTCTTTATAATTTAAGTCTAAAAAATTAACAATTGAACTCTGCACTGATTAGTCTACTAGACACACAGGACATGCACTGCTGTAAGGAACCAGGATCTGGGGCAAGAAGTATGGTCCACTCAGTTGACCAAGGGGATTAATCCCCAACAAATAACAGCTCAGATATCTCCAAATAGTTGCACAACAGTTTATGATAGGTTAACTTCACTTCACTAGAACATCAGTCAAGGCACAATGACAAAGTCAGAGCCAGGGGTCTCCCAGATCACAATATCTTCAACTCAATAATGTTATACACTTAATAACGAACCATAGTGGCCAAGAAGCCAGTCCCCAGCACTCATGCCCAAGGAAGACTAACAGGCCTCGCCCTCTGGAAGCTCCAACGCGTGTTCCAGACAAAACCCAAATCTCCTCAACACACACAATGCTCGGGTTATATATCCTCTGAGAAATGCTAGTCATGCAGGAATGTGGGAGCTAAATTCCTTAAGGTCAACACAATAACCAACTAATCCCATAATGACCAAGATTCAACATCACCTCCATCCTTCCAGAATGTCTTCCCCTTGAACAGCCTCAGAAAACACTCAGTCGTGCGGGCACTTCTTTAATATCAGATCAGATTAAGTTTACCTAATGACCAGAAGGCGAAGGGATTATCACAACGGTAAACAATAGTTTCCTTATTCCAAGTTAATCGCTTTTTGATCTTTTTGACAAAAATGTGGCAAAAGCATCAAAGGACGCTTTCTAAAAGAAGGGAATTTGCCGACCCATTTGATTAGCTGCCCTTGTGCCAATGGGAGCGCATTTTACCTTCCAGTATGATTTCCTAAATAAAAAATTTGATAATTTCAAAGTTTTTTCTATTAAAATTGTTTCCACCCCTATGTTCAAATCCACCTCCTTATTTCAAATCGTATAGGGGGTTCTCCCCCCGTTATGCTCAGCACTGCAACCTGTAACCGCCCCAACTATAAAGTCATAACTTTAATTGCACTACTAAAGTTAAAAATCTGGCCACTCAACTAACCTAAAACTTTCAAATTACTAGGCCAAACATTTCAGTTTTTATTGTACATGATAACAGTTGTTCATCTAATGAAACTATACATTTTAAGAATGATAGCATTTTTAACTGAATAGCAATTCATTTTCACAACAAAAACATTGCAATGTAGTGAACTTGTAAAACTAAAAAAAATACCTTAACAATGATTTTTTTTGGAAATACGATTACTTTAAGTCAACAGTAACCATGTGCAATGTACACTTAGTGTCTAGTTTTGGAATGCGGCTTTCATGTGGTGTGACATGTGGTGTGACATTAACTGGCCTTTTTTGAAGGCCAGTAATGAAGATTGGGTCAACATTTTTAGTTGAGGTGCTTCGCAGCATCTTTATGAGAAAAACTGGTGGATGTTTAGCGTCAACAGTATTTTATTTAAAATTGCCAACTATTACTTGCATATTTTCATTGCTGCTAAAAATCTTCGAGATTGTTCCAGGAAATATTTAATACTTTCTCCGTGGCTTTGGTATTTCTTTGGTTACCATAGCAATGCTATGGTAACCAAAGAATGAAATCATGTGCAAGCATAAAGGATTAATTGTAGAATCCAAAATAGGCACGCAGTTTAGTACGCCTTCAATTATAGATGGTAATTTAAATATAAAGGGTGGTCCATTTATCATGACACTGCCAATAACTTTTAAAATCAAAAGTAAATAAAAAAATGGTTAGAATAAATCATGAATATTTCAAGGAGTCCTTTATAAGTAGGCAAGAATTATGCTGACTCCTCCCCCCTATATGGGGGATCCGGGGGGCCCCTTTTAAATTTTTAATGGGGACCCCTCATTTGTTTTTGCAGATGTGAATCTACACTAAAAACAAAGACAGTTTTATGGAAAACGTTTTCTCTACATCATCTTAGATGGTGCAGTAATTGATGGAATTTCATAAATCTAAAGCAATTTGTCTCATACTCTAGATTATTATCTTTGGGGTGTGAAGGGCCCCAGCGGGCGGACCCTTGTTATAAGGAGCGACAAGAGAATTGCTAGGCAAAACGAAAATTATGTTTATTTCTTAGTTCCAAACAAATGACTGTCCAAATGGAGCCTGAAACTTACTTAAATAGTAGGCAGACATCTAAAGAATGTGGAATGTAAAATGGTATTCCACAGGCGACCTTGGAAAGGGTCAGCATTATGACCAGCGGGTCATGACAACCTTCCACTAAAACAGAGCCACTTGGTGGCGATATAAGCAAAAAAATGGTCAAGTAAGAAAACTACAATACAAAGAATCAAATAATGGAGGAACATGGGAAAACAATGTGATACCCAAAGGGCCGAATCACACATAGCAATCAATGGGTAATCCTTTAAAATAAAGGAACATGGGAAAACAATGTGATACCCAAAGGGCCGAATAACGCAATGGCAAATAGCAAATATTCGAAAAAGCAATGATTAATCCATAAAAATGGAGGAACACGGGAAAGAGGAAAATTCAACTCAAGGAAAATTCAAATCTAGGTCATGTTCAGATTAATTCTTATAGCTTCCAAGCTATACATGGTGTGCTTATTTGGAGTGCAAAGTCAGAAGGACAAAAAAATGTTCAATATAAACATTTAGGGCGAAGCTTGGGTCCAAATATAGTGATTGAAAATAATCGGCTACTGGCAAAAATGTTGTTGGAATGGCATCGTGGGAACTTCACGCCCAACTTCAGTAAAAATGTCTGGGCTTAATGTAACTTTAGCTGCAGAATCGATCCTAAAGTTCGATGAAATGGTGGAAGTAGAAGCAATTGGGTATCTGGTAACATCATTGCATTGAGAAGGGTTAGTGTCCAATAGCAGCCGGTGATAATGTTCTATCTTCACGTGTTGTATGGTGATCAGCAATACATATCGAAGTAACAAATCCAAAGGTGGCTATAAAAAGTGCAACCGATGAATGATGCACATCATGGACCTGAGGAGTGTCATTAATATAGACGACGATTATTGCTGGAGCAAACATTCAGGAACGAACGATAAATCCTGCATAAGCAATACAAAGTAGGAATAATTGATGAGCCGGTAAATGGAGTCCAGCGACGACAGCGGGCCAGGTGGTAGCAACCCTGATAAGGCCGCTGTTCCTAGGGCTGTTATTGTCACTTGTTGGGGAAGTAGCAAAAATAGTGTGCATGCCATGGTTGATGTGGGATGCACAAAGATGTTGGATTGATAAAGTTTCAATTTATCTGGTGAATATACTGTATAATCTCACCAACACAGTACAGAATGGTATATGCTTTACAGCTTGTCAAAAATTTGCAAGGCAAGGTGTCCATGTTTGTCTGATAAGTTAATGTAGTGCTAATATTCAAGGTGATAGCAAAGGCAAGCGGAGAGCAACAAGTTGAAGTCAAAATTCGTCGAGGATCGATGGCAAAAATTGAAAAGTTCGGAGCAACGAGCGGACTTGGGGAAAAGCCCACATCTCCACCATGTGAAGGGCCCCAGCGGGCGGACCCTTGTTACAAGTAGCGACAAGAGAATTGCTAGGCAAAATGAACGATGGTTATTCTCCAGTTCCAAACAAATGACTGCCCAAGTGAAGGCTGACCCTTACTTAAATAGCCGGGCAGGCATCTAAAGAATGTGGAATGTGAGATGGTATTCCACAGGCGAACTTGGATAGGGTCAGCATCATGACCTACGGGTCATGACAGGGGACATTTGAAGGAAATGCGTTATCATGAAGTGACCTCAACTGCTGAGAACATGCGACACCGCATTGTCACTGCAAGTCCCAATATTGGTGCCAATGAATTGAATGAGTCGAACGGAGTTTTATTCAACAAACTGAATTGCTAAGTGTATCAAAGTAGTTGAACACAATTTTGAACATTTGATATATTAAGTTCAGTTTCCATTTTTGTTAACTTAAGTTTACTTCATTTTCCAGAAAGTACCGGCATGTCTTGCCTAGGAAGCATGTCATTTGTAACACTGTAATTTATGTTTTTACCTGGCAAGTACGTGTGTTCTGTTTTTTGTTTCACTTTGTTAAAGCAAACATTGTAATGGGAGGGTAAGAGGTTAAACTTGCTCTGCCCTCCTTCAATAATCTACATTTAACATAATTAATTACCGTTTTCAAATTAAATAACATGTTTGGTTATAGTATTTATTAAGTATGAGGCCAATTGCTTCAGATTTATGAAATTCCATCGATTACTGCACCATCTAAGATGATGGGGAGTAAATGCTTTTCATAAAACTTTCTTTGTTTAAAGTGTAGATTTATAATCTGCTAAAGCATCTATGGTCCCTTTAAAATATTCATGATTCATTTAAACCATTTTTCTGATTTACTTTTTATTTTAAAAATTATTGGCAGGGAGATGATAAATGGACCACCCAGTATATATATATATTTTTAAAAAAATTTTAAATCAATTTTTTTAACAAATAATGACAAACAGTAAATTGAATTGGCAATATGATGCAAACAGCATCTATTATAAATGGGGTAAAAATTAATGAAAACGATAATGGAATTGATTGATGGGGAATTCCACAACATTGTTCCAAAGGACAAAAGGGGAAAAAATGTCATCGCAGGTGATTGACGCATTTATGATCGTGCAAAAGCTGCAGTATTTTGTGCCATCTATTGAGAGATTGAAAGCCTCACGACTGCTTATAGACCCTTTTTTCGGAGTAAAACCCCAGCTAGCTTCGAATATTTAACATATGCTCACTTCACCTATGGACTGGATGTTCAATTAAATTTATTTCAATACCCTACAGTTAGCACATACATGTACAGTGCCATGTGGTAGGGGTAGTCATTTCATCTTTTTAAATCGGACTAGTAATCCACAAAACGATGGACCACAGCATTGTTAAATAAATTGGATTTTCCTAATTTTATGACTATTTTTAGGTAGTCCATTCCAATTACTAATCACACGTGGAAAGAATGATTAGTAAATGCATCCATATTAGCACGGTGTTCTTTAAATGGGTTAGAATGATAGCTTTTACTGCAATGACAGTTGCATTACAAGATTTTCACTATAAAATTTTTTGTTTCTAAGCAAGATAAATCTCTTCGGAAGCCCCATGATTAGATCTTCCCTTTCCACCCTAAAGAGTGTCTCATTCTAGTGAATGGATCATGGCAGTTTCGCTGTTTTTCCTACGATATTGCCCAGTGACGAAACTGGCCACTCTATGCTGTACCATTTCTACTTCTTGGGGAAGACCCATTCTAAAAGGATTCCAAATAGGGCAGCAGTATTTCACAAGAGGACGTACCAATGTCTTATATCCAAAATCTTTTACGGTTATTGGAAAGTCAGGGAACACTCTTTGCACAAACCTATGATGGCGGTTTGCTGCACCCGTTACTTTCCGTACTTGCGTGTTCCAAGACATGTCATGAGTAATGGTCACCCTTAAGTATTTCACTGAGGAAGCTGCCAGCTTCCTTCACCATACAGATAACGATTGTAAGTCCTGTTGTAATTTAGGACAATTTTCGCCACTGGTTTCTTTATACATTGCCGAATCTTTAGAAAAAAGTTTGGTCTTGCAGAAGAAAACGTTAGGGAGATCGTCAATAAAGATTAAAAAGAGAAGTAAATCAAGTACACTTCCCTGTGGCACACCAGAGTCGACCTCCACCCAGTCAGATTTATACCCATGCCTTTGCAAAGTTGATAAATACAGCATCAACATCATTGCTTTGTCCAGGATTGCCTGAATGTAATAGACAAACAAGACCAATTGAGTTTTCTGAAGCCCTTTCTGAAGCCTAGTGGCATATCAGAGATCAGTTCCTTACTATTTAGGTGGTAAATCACATTTGTGTAGATAGTGTTCTAAAAAATTTGGCAAACTACCGAGGTAAGGGATACTTATCGTTAGTTTGAAACTTCTAGATCTGATCCTGACTACTAAATTTGACCGATCTTTGCCTCTTTCCAATCCCTAGGAAGAATTCCTGTGTTTAAGGTCAGTTGAAAGAGATTTGCCAGGAATGGTGCAACCTGGCGATTTGTTAAGATTAAGGAATGAGAGAAGTTCTGCTGTAAAAAGTGTCTTAAGGGGGAGTCCTTAGGTGTGATTTACACCCAATCCAACCCCACGTGGGTCGCTTAAAAAATCGACGATTGCACATTCAATGGTTTAACCAGAAATCTGCATAGCTTCTCCGAAAAACCCCAAGAAGAAGAAACAAAAATTTTTCCCAAATCGGCGACGTATTCTCTCGAGGATATCGTTTCTTTTTCAACTGTCAACGTTATTGCCATAGCACGTTCGGGAGTTTTAGGCGATGGACGCATGTGAATTTCGCACTAACAGCAATTTTTATCGACTATAGGCACCTGGCTTCGAAAACTTCCAGGCATATCTAGTCGATAACTCGGCGAGTCCCTCGCCTGAAATTCCCAATCGTGCCTTAACCGGGATGTTGACAGTTGAAAAAGAAACGATATCCTCGAGAGAATACGTCGCCAATTTGGGTAAAATTTTTGTTTCTTCTTTTTGGGATTTTTCGTAGAGGCTGGGCAGATTTCTGGTTTCACCATTGCATGTGCGTTCGTCGATTTTTTGAGCGACCTGCGTGGGGTGGATTTGGGTGCAAATCGCAAATTAGGACTCCCCCTTAACAGGTTCCTGATCTTTTTCTGAACTTTCTAAGCACCAATGCCATTAGAGACAATATTTTTAAAAAACAAAACCATCTCTCATCTACAGATAAGTTAAGACCCAATTGGTCTTGTTAAATTGTAAAATTCTTTGTTTCTGGAGTCGGTCCACCTTGAGAATCAACATAAAGTTGACAAGAATGAGCTGATCGACCAAGATTGCAGAAACACATTCTGGTTTATCTAATCAATTCCTGAAAATGAAAAATATCCACCAATAATGACGATGTGGACTTTGTTCTGTTGAAGTATTAATTTGGGTGTTCCAATAAATTCTTCCAGATAATTGGGCCAATAATAAGAAAAACTATGATAACATTTTTGCCAGTATTCAAGAGAATACTACAAATGACGATCTCACAATTAGTCTCAAGACCAACTTCCTTTATGACAATCTTAAATTATGCAATAAAGACTCCACCATAATTATCATAACTGTCCCTATCGTAGAGTGTTAGGTTGCTTGGTATAAAAACTGCCTTAGCCATCATGTCTGTCTCTACGGTACAGTGTTAATTGCTGAGGAAAAACTCATAAGTACTGCGGTCAGCTGACAGCCAAGATTCGATCAGAGCCAATAACCTCCGGCACATGAGACTCCACTACCTTTCTAAATTTAATGGTTTTTTAAACTCTGACAATTAAGAATAAGTATTTGTAATCAACTGCCATGCTCCAGTTTCTTAGATATGTTAGGAAAGTCCTCCAATTTTAACTCTGCTGGCTTCCCTCGGCCGTATTCTGAGCAAGTTTACGCAGGACATTACACAGGAAAGCTTTACCTTCAAGCAAAAGATGGAGCCTATCCTTCATGTAGTGCTTCCCAGGAGCCCGCATGAGTTCCTGGGTAGCCTCTGCCATTAACACCCCTCCACAATGATAAGCACTAGAGATCTCCCTATTTAAATCCCAAAATAAGAATGGTAGAATTCTTACTCCCGGTCGCACCTAAGCAGAATTGAGAAAATAATAATTCCAGACTGATGGCCTGCCTGATAAGCCGGCTGGAGGGGATTGCCTGCACAAGGTGTTGAAGTCATCGGCACTTCTCCTAGGGGAGTCTAAAAGCACATTGTTGCTACCAGCATTTACAACAATGATAGGGTTTGGTTAAGCTTTTTCGAGCACTGGCCTCGCCCTTGTATACGGGTACTCATCCCGAATTCCCAGATAGCACCATGTTCTGCCTTCTCTGATTTTCACTTACCTGACTATGCAATCCCTAGAGAGATGGACCTCATGATAATAGTCTGGGGCTACACCCTTATGTATTTCCTTATCTTTCTGACTATAACTGTTAACCCACCTTTCTCCAATGGTTGGAAGCCTAGGAGTTTTGAGCTGGTTGATTGGGACTTTATACAAGGAATTCAGATAACCTGGGTTTGGGTATCGGTCTTGGGGTCAAAACCAGAGCTGGTGACTGGGGTAGTAATGGGGTTCCTGGCCTTTTTATCGACTTTGTAACCATACTGCTGTATGTAGAAGGGGAAAGGCTCAGAGAACGACTCTCAAGCCTTGTTAGCTGAGTTTCCAGGCTTTCATTATCCAGCCGTAGCTGGCTAATTATCTCCTTTTGGGAGGTCAGTTCAAGGCCCAACTGTTGTGTCTGGTCTTTTTCTCCCTGCATAATAACCAACTGCTGATGGACAGAGAGAGTTTCCTGTTGTATATCAGCAATCAAATGATCCTGTGCCTTGAACTTACTGTTTTGAGATGCAAACTGGCTTTGCATTTTTGTCAAGTCAGCAGACATGACTCTGATCATTGAGTTGGTTATGCAGGCCGCTTGCAGACATCCTAAACATTCAGGGCATATCCACAATCCCTCAGCATCCAATTTATCGAGCTCCAGACAATTAAAGTAGAATTTTATTGTGAAAACTTCACTTAGCACTATATCTTGGTAACCCTCACTCTGACGGTTGTAAATGCATTTGGTGATGCAGTGTGGCCTCTGGTTGACATGGACTGTCATCTTCTTGGAGACACCTCTTTGTTCCATTTTTTCCTGCTCTTATCTATGGAGTAAGTCAGGTATTAGTATAGAATAATAATTAAAATAATAATAAAAAGCGATCCTATAGTAATCCAGGAAATCTTTAAAAGAGGTCGTATAAATTTCTATTGAATCTTAACTAAGCTACGCTAATAAAAAAAGCAAAAAATGAAAGACCTTCAGCCCTAACCTAAGGAGCGTGTTTCAGCATGTCGAACCTCATGGATGTCTGCCAACTTTCAGATGTTTTCTAAAAACGTTTTACTAAATATGTGTGGAGGTGAAAGTACAAGTTGAGATGAAGCTAGTTCCCATGTCAAATCGGCCATGTCGCCTTCCTATCCCATCCCATCCTCCTTATTAAAACTTCAAATACAGGATATAAAACTAAATTGTGATGTTGGGGTCCATCATGATCAGACTGCTTAGTCTGACTTACTTTGTATAATGATCTCCCCTGCCAAATGGTACTATGTACTGACTTCAGGGTAAAGAGTTAAAATAAATTGAATTGAATTGAGACAGTCCAGATTGAGACAGCTAAGGTGGAGGCTGTCAAAGTTTAGCCAGTTCAAGAAAAAAGAGAGGGGGTGGGTGGAAAGAGAAAAGAAAGGGGAGTTTAAGAAAAAGTAAAGAGTGGGGAAGAGGGAAAAAGGAAATGGAAGGGCATGGAAGTTTAAGAAGAAGGGGAGGAGGTAGGATCCGGCATCTTTATGTGGATATGCAGCGGATGTGGCAAGGGATTATACTACCTGCTCGGAAAAATAAGCGGAATTGGTGAATTAAAGAGCGATGTGAAACAGCAAATGAAGGCAATGCAAAAATAAGAAACAAAAGGGGTATTAAGAAAATATTAACAGGTACTGAAAAATTAGTTGGTCAGTGGAGGCAAGAAGGTGAAACAATGGGAGGGTGAGCTCAGAAGTTCATAAAGAGGGAGATCAGTTACATAGGAGTAAACCTCATAAGAGCGAGCAGAGAGGTCAGGAAAAAGAAATGCAAGGCATTCTCAAGATAGATCAGTGGGGAGGCAAAGGTGAGGGGAAAGGCCATGAGGAGGGAGGACTGACACTAAGTAAGCAAAACAGTTAAGAGTATGAGGAAGTAATCGTAGGCAGTCGAAAGACAATAGCGATTAGACAGGCAGGCGGGGTTTGGAGGCCTTAATGCTGGGTGATTGGATTCAAAGTAAGGAAATGGGTAAGGAGGACAAGGGGAGACAGAAAGTGAGGGACAAGTCAGTAGCGGACATAGTGGGGCAGTAAAAAGGACCACGTAGCCGGATGAAAAGCCAGGCGTTTCAAATTTTAGAGGGGAAAATGGTGGTGGTGAATACCAGGGCAGAGATCAGGAAGAGCCCACTATGCAAGGGCAGACAGACCACCATGGCTGGGTCAGAAAATAGTGGCCGTGCGCTAGGTAAGGAAGGGGGTAAATGGTAAAGGTGAGACAGTGGGCTAAGTTAGTTGTTTTAGGGGCTAGGGAGGTGTACACTAATGTAGAGAAACTGGGAGTGTGAAGGAATGCGATTAGCAGGAGACTGGCCGAACAAGTGCAGGGACCACTAAGAACAGTGGCAGGCATAGATTCTAAGCATAGATGGGGCAGGCTAGCGGAGAGGCTCTGCTGCCAAAAAAATTGATGGGAATGCCGGGACCCAGGCCAAAAGGGAACAAGGGACTACAGTTGGGGATTAGCAAAGGCACGTAATGCCCAAGGGGTAATCTTTAGGGTAGGCGACAAGGAGGCTTACTGTAGGAGCAAGAAGGAAAGGGGAACTATGAGGGACACGGATAAAAGGCAAGGGAGGGGAAATGTCAAACCCCAGAGAGGTCTTACATTAAAAATTGGGTTGGCAAATGTAAATTTACTGCATAATATTGCAAAATGGCAGGACATAGGGCAAATGGTTAGTGAAGGGGGGTTGGATATCTTGGGGCTGGCAGATACCCATCTGCAGAAGGAAGAAACTTGACCGGACATAGACAGGGTCATAGTGAAGGTACTTTCTAGAGACCTGAAGAAGAAAAGTGAGTTGGGAATAGCTTAGTGCTCTGAGCTAAAATTAAAATAGTGTATCTGTGGGGAAAGGGAGCCCATGTGGATGACAGTGCATGGCACAAGTGGAATGATAGCGGTGGGGGCTGGGTATATGGCAGGGGAAGGCACTGAAGTTGGATGAAATCAGGGGATTTTTGATTGTTTGCGAAGAGACATTGACTATCGAAGGTTAACATGGTATGCAATTGTCTTGTTAGGGGATTTTAATGGGCATCTGCAGAAGTTATATTTGAGGTAATAGGAATGGTAAATTGTTAAGGGATTTCTCAAAGGATAATATCCTGATAATAGGAAACTTTTTACTAGAATTTGTTGGGAAGCACACTTGGACCAATGGCTCAGTTGCATTCACCCTGGATTACCAGTAGATAGAATATGAGCTGATAACCAAGGTGGGGGAGGTTGTTGCAGATAACATTAATAAAGTGGGTCTAGCATTAGAGCATAATTTAATTTTAATGAGGCTGGAGGCTGGTCAGTTCACCAAAATTCAAGAGCCTAGACAGATGGGAGGTAAAAGATGGGCAATTCGGGAGGACATAACATAGGACAAGTATACAGACTGTATAAGGTATACATTAGAGGGCAAACTGGCTGAGTACTTCACATGGAGGGACAGCATTAGGGCATGGAAGTATCATTGGCATAGTAGAGGGAGGGAAAAGTCAAGGGCAATATTGTCACAAGATGCCATGGGGGCCACCAGTGAAAGGAAACTGGCTTGCAGTGCAGATCGGCAGGTGCCTAAAAGGGAAAACCAGAAAGAGATTGCCGAGGCTTGGGGGTGTAAAAAGAGATGAAAGAAAGGGCAAGGGCTTTAGTTGCTGAAAGCATTGCAGCCAAGGACAAGACAATTTGGGAACCGATTATGGAAGGAAGACGCCAGTCAGGGAAACAATACTGGCAGTATGTCAAACTGAAAAGAGTCTTAAGGGTGTAGGAGAAAATTTTTCTAAGGGATGAGCATAGGGTTTTGCAGGGGAAGCAATAGGAGCTGATCAAGTTGCTGGAGAAGTTTGCTCAGCAATTAATTGTTGTAAGAAGGAACGGGCTTCGTAGGGAACCATCAGACTCAGAAGGAGGTTGAGGACGGTGAGTCCCACAGTTGGAATGATACTGTTCAGGCAGAGGAGCTGGCAAAGGCAGTGCAATAGCTAAAGAACAAGAAGGCAGTGGGGGAGTATGGTATACCGAATGAATTTCTGAGACATCAAGGAGAGGGGGGCTAAGGATGTTAAGTGAAGTCTTCAACTCAACTTTGCAGGGTGGTGAGGTACCAGAGGATTGGAAGACCACAAGAATTAGGCTGGCACATAAGGGTAAAGTAAAAAGACGAAATGCAATTAAGCAGCTACCAGCCAGAGGCCAGTAGTAGCTGTGAGTATAAGCTGTATGCTGGACTGCTCAGTGAAATGTTAGAGCAGGAACTGGAATCTGGGTGGAGGTTGGTGAACTTTGAGAATGGATTCAGGAAAAGCAGAAGGGGAAGGTACAACCTGTTTGTGCTAACTCAATAGATAGAGTTGGCAGGGAAATGGGGAACGCCATTGTTTATTGCCTTCCATGACATTAAAGGGGCTTCTGATGACGTAAATAGGGAACAACTTTGGAACATAATGGGTGATATGGAATTTTGGAGTGGCTGGTCATGAGGGCTATAAGAGCACTTTATGAGGGGACTGGATATATGATTCAGTTTGGGTGATTAAAACAAAAGGGATGCTGGTGAACAGAACTTTGCCTACAGTTTTTGAGCACAAATTTGCAAAATTTTCACTAGTTTTGGACTATGGATATTTATAAAAATGTTTTTGAAGAGAGATTTGCAAAACTCTCCACGTTTTTCCGAGGACACATTTTTCCGATAACAAATTTGCAATATTTTCAACAGCTTCTGAGCAAGTTTTACAAAACTTTTCATGTGCACAAATTCGCAATAGTTCTAACAGATTCGGAGGACAAATTTGCAACGTTTTCCACAGTTTCATAGCATAAATTTGTAAAATTTTCAACAGTTTCTGTAGAGAACAAAATTCAAAATTTTCCAGGAGAAATTCGCAAGATTTTTAAGTTTCTGAACAAATTCTACACGTTTTTTCGAGGAAACTTTTGCAAACTTTTTCACCTGAAAAATTGGCAATATTTTCAACAGTTTCTGAGCACAAATTTGTAAAATTTTCAACGATTTTCAAGTTAAGATTTCTTTAATTTTTAAGTTTTTGGGGCGAAACTTGAGAAATTTTCAATAGTTTCTTAGCACAAATTTGCAAAATAATCCAGATTTTCCCGAGTAAAAATTACAAAATTACTTCTCGTTTTCACAAGGAAAAATTCCCAATATTTCAACAGTTTTTTACCAAAATTTACAAAATGTTCCAGCTTTTCTCATGGCTTTTTGATAATGGTCCACCTTTACTATACTAATTGTAGAAAGCTGTAAAATGTTTTATACCCAGAAAATCACTTAAAAAACCCACCCTCCCCCGAAAATGTTTCTAGTTACGCCACTGAATGTTAGCCTACCATTGGATTTTCAACTGCAACGTTTTACCAACAATACCCACAGTTAACTGACATTGGGACAACAAAACGTGTTACCTGGGGTCCAACGGGTTTTCAACTGATTTTATTTAAAAGTTTGCCAATTGTGCAATTGTGCATTGATGAAACCATCATGATGATGATCACCGTCACTCAGCTCTGTGAAAGGAATTATTAGGGGGTACAATGTTTCTTCTAAGCCCCTTCCCTGCTCTATTTTGTTGCAAACATTGCCAACATTTTCTAAAAAAGACATAAGCATTTTTTTTAAATTTTAAAATATCCACACATAACAATTTTCGAAGTTAATTATGCAAAATAATTAACTAATGGAAAACTTCGAAATTTGACAAAATTAATATAGAAAATGCTAAAATATTTTGCAAATGTGTACCCAGAAAACTCAAAAAATCTGCAAAATTGTCCTTTGGAATTTGTTGAAAATGTGGTAAATTTGTCCCCGAAAAAAGCTGAAAATTTTGGGAAACTGACCTCAGAATATGTTCAAAAGTTTGCTTATTTGTCCTCGGAAAGGGTACACAATTTTGCAATTTTTTCTGTGAAAAAGGTTGATGATTAGGCAAATGAATGTTTTGCAACTTTATACTCGGAAAAAATTAAACGTTTTACATATTATTACTCGAAATGAGTGCAACAGTTTGCAAATTTATACACAGTAAATTTAAAAAGTTTAGAAGTTGGAAAAAGGAATGGGTGCAACAATTTTCAAATGTATACTTAAAAATAGTGGAAAACTAAAAAAAAGTTATCTTTGGAAAATGTTTAATATTCTGTAAATTTGTCCCCAAAAAATTTGTAAATTTTGTAAATTTATCCTCAAAATATGTAGAACATTTTGTAAATTTATTCTCAAAAATATTGAACATTTCCAAACTTATTAATCGGAAAAAGTTAAACATTTCGCAAATTGCTCTTGGAAGAGGTTGAAAATTTCGTTAATTTGTTCTTTGAAATGTTTAAAAAGTATGCAAATTTGTGTTCGGAAATGATTAAAAAATTTGCAAATTTGTCCTCAGAAAAAGTGAAAAATTCTGCAAATTTGTCCTGGGAAAAGGTTGAAAATTTTACAAATTTGTACTCGGAAGAAATTGAAAATTGAACGTTTTACAAATTCGTACTCGAAATGGATGCAAGATTTTTCAAATTTGTACATATAGCATATACGGGTTGAAAATGTTACAAATTTGAACTCGGAATGGGTACAACATTTTTCAAATATAAACTCAAAAAGGTTTGAAAATTTTGCAAATTTATCCTTGGAAATTGTTGAATATTTTGTAAATTTGTCCACGAAAAATGTTGAACATTTTGAAACTTTTACTCGAAAAAGGTTGAAAATTTTGCAAATAGTTCTTGGTAAAGGTCAAAAATTTTACAACCCCTATAAGAAAGCGTTGACTGTTACGTTGACAATTTTGTAAATTTGTAATCAAAAGAAAAGTTAGTTTTGTATAAATTTGTCATCATAATTTTTTTTTAATTCGAGTGCCAGTAACTGAGCGCCACAATTTTTCCATTTAAATGTTAATATTAAAAAACGGTAAAGCTAAAAAAGTCAAACATTCTATTGTTTTTTTTTTTTAAATCCAAATGCTCAAAGAAGCCGATTCCAGGATATGGCAATTAGCCTTTCAACGTATGGGGCCCTGCATGAACGTGCATGAGTCCAATACCGCTATCTCATTGTCTAGCCCTAAAATTTTATACCATCGAATCCTGGAATTTTGGCCGTTGTGTATTTTTCTTTGATCTTTTCAGAAATGTCAAAAACAATGGCACATGCTAATTTTGTATCTTTAATGGCTATTTCTGATCTCCAATAAGACATGCACAAGTTCATGCCTTAATTCTAATTTTTATATAGTGTGCAAGTTGTGCGTGTAAGTCATTTTGGGCAATTCGAAAAATTACAAGATAAAAATGTCCCAAGCGGCCGGGCCCGGAAGCAATGCTCCCTCTTCCACCCCCCTCTCCCTGGGCCCTGCATTGCTTATGAGTAACATTTTTTCAGAAAACAAAATATCCCTCGCGTATAGACTTGATTACACTTATGCCGCAAAGTACACACTACCTATACTGTATACTAAGATCCCAATTGCTATGTTGAGGTGATTTACAAGATCGTATCTCACCAATTATACATGTCGTACATATCTGCCCAAACTATCAAAATATGGAGGGAAGGAAAAGGCACTGACCATGCAAGCAGGGCGGTCGTGCTGGGGGAGAAACTGGACTTGCTTCTTTTTGGGAAACCAATACGCTTGGCTCAGTGTCCACCGCCAGCTCTTATGAAGGAGGCCGTCTTTTAGGGCCCACCAAGAGACTCGCGCTGGCTGGGAGTCATAAGTTCCATCGTAAAAAAGGTTAACCGCGAATGACTAACCAGTGAGCACTTGTTTTCTGCCAACAACTTATACATGTATCGTACATCTTAATTATCACCCAAAAACGTGATTTGGAAAACTTTTTTTTAAAATTAAGACATGATGTGCTCAAAAACTCAAACATGTAGAAACCTGAAAAATGATTCATTGAAACACTTCACAGATGTGTCATATGTTCTCAGAAAACATTACAACTGGAACGGAACGAACGTTAAAAGAATCGGGGAAACTTTGTCTTAAATTAATACGAACAGAAGGTTGAACATAATCACTAAAAAACAAATTTCAACATTTTCCAACACGTATTGAAGTTGGACTTAATAACTATAAAACGTTGGAACACATTTTAGAACCGAGATTATATGGTTGGTTTAGTGGTAACGCATTTCCCCTCAGATTCAAGGACATTGCTCGAAATCTGGTCAGGCATGTGCAGTATCGTGCCCTATCTGGGAATTTCCCAAAGATGATTGCACTTAAATCTTGGGTAAACCCTCGAGATATTTTTTTGAGAATTTTTTCAGTTAAATATTTAATAGACGTTAATATATACATGTATATACAAATAAAAATGATCCTCAACCAGTCTCATAGAAGAGCTGATTTTTAAAAAGCTGTGCTGGATTAATTGCGTAAAACGTTATTAGAAACACCGCATGCATAACAAACTCTAAATTTGACTTACAGTTGTGCAACGAGAATTCATAAAAATATGCAAAGCATCTTATATAACGATCATTGATTTGCCCTTTTCAGACATTGCCCGATAGTTGAAAATCATATCTACTGAGATTTGTTTCTGCTTAGACGATATTAACACCAGTGAGAATTCATTATCAACAATAAGGCACTATGTGGGAACTCTCCATGCATGCATTTTTGGTTATTTAAAAATAATAATAATAATAAACTACATATGAATGCAACTCAAAACTCATTCAGGGAATTTTAAAACTTTACCACAGTGGCCATTGGAACTACATGTATTTCTGATTTTGGCCTTTGATCATTCCAAAGTATAATCGGGAGTGGCTTCATTTTCACTTCTTATCAGGTGGCGCTGCCATCTTAATTTCCACCGAAAAAGCATCGATCAAATTACAGTGAACTATAATAAATGAATAGTAATTTAAGCTAAAGTATTTTAGTAGCACAATTAAAAGTTACTTAACGTTATATTAAAGTTTCACTTACCTTTACTTAAGTAACCTGGAAAATTTCTTAGACAAATATAAAATATAAATATTTAATAAACTTCAATAATTAATTACCCAAATATAAATATTGAATAAACTTGAATAATTATTAAAAAATAATGTTAAGAAACCTTAAATAACGAACCCATTTTTTGAGTAAATCATTGCAAATTTATCCGAAACCATTCGACTAAGCAAAACATTTAATACATGAAGTTTTATGTTTTCTCAGTTTCAAATTTCTGTATATGAATTCAGCCAATGTTTTTTTTTTTTTAAATTTCATTATAGATCTGCAGTAGCCTACAATTTGTGTCATTTTAGCCTTTCCTTTGCTAAATTTTAAGCTAACTTTTTAAAATCGGTAGATGTCAATTCCAAATGTATATTATGTATATTCAAAATAACGTTATTATGACACGCGCCTATAGCCACGTGATGTTTTACTTATCCAGACATTATGAGATTTTCGCCGCTAGGTGGCGAATCCCGATTCGCGCGTTTATGCGCTGTAAAACCTGGAATAAGCTCCACTGATTTGAAAATGCAGGGTAATCCCATAAAGCCTGAATCGCACTTAACGCACATTTCTGATTCGAGCTATAATTTCCAATCCCTAGCTGTCCTACATGCATGCATTAGGGTATTTTTCTTCGTTAAAGACGCGCAATGTCAGTGTAATGTACACATTACAAATTTTCGTTTACTACAATGCATATCTATAATTTCAGCAACGAGAATTCCAAATTTGCTTGAAAAGAGTTTATGCAAAATGTTTTGAGAAAATGTCGCATAACAAGCAATAAACAATTTTTGATAACGGATTAGAGTAAACTGTAATGTAATTGTGTAATTTAAGAGATTGCATATAATAACATTCAAACATTTATATTTTTTTTATAGCATAATTAATATTGAAGTCTTGTTTTGTCTGACTTCTGGTAATACGAACGCTATAGTTTACAGCTTAAAGTGCAACGAATAACTTTTTTGAAGTCTCTTCGAATTTAAAATGCATGTAATACAAGATGTAAAACTTGATATAAATAAATGTAATGAAAACTTATTTTAAAATCGTCCTGTCGTACAAGCTATACATACAGTATATGCATATATACGGCACAGAATATTTGCATGTATACATAATTGTACACCAACGGGCAATTGTCTGCGTTAAAACTTGCGAATTTGATAAAGGAAAACGTGGAAAATTTCTATAAATTATTTAATAAAAATGTGGAAAATTTGCCTAAATTGTTCAATGAAAATGTGGAAAATTATTCAAAACAGAACATTGAAAAACGTCGACAATTTTTCAAAATTAAGCATTGAAAAACGTCGACAATTTTTCAAAATTGAACATTGAAAAACGTGGATGACATTTTGTCAAAATTGAATATAAATCGAATCCCAAATCTCGAATCAAAATTGACTAATTAAAATTTTGAACATTGAAAAACGTGGATGATATTTTGTCAAAATTGAATATAAATCGAATCCTAAATCTCGAATCAAAATTGATTAGTTAAAATTTAAAAATTTGACTAGTGAAAATTTGGATAATTTTCCCAAATTTATCGGTTAAAACGAGGAAATTTAAAACAAAATCGCACATTGAAAACAATCGAAAACATTGATAAATTGAAAACAGTTTACAATAAAAACCTGAGAAATTTTGCAAAAATAATTGATAACAACATGGAGAATTTGGCAAAATTGGAAAGTAAAACATTGTTAATTGTGCAGATCTTCAAAATTGAACGTTGAAAAACGTGGATGAAATTTTGTCAAAATTGAACATAAATCGAATCCCAAATCTCGAATCAAAATTGACTAATTAAAATGGAAAGATTTGACTAGTGAAAATTTGGAGAATTTTCCAAAATTTATCGTTTCCCATCGTTTCCTATCGTTTTCCACGTTTTAACAACGTGGAAATTTAAAAAAAAATCGCACATTGAAAACAATAGAAAACATTGATAATTTGAAAACAGTTTACAATAAAAACCTGGCAAATTTTGCAAAATTAATTGACAACAACATGGAGAATTTGGCAAAACTCTTGGAAGTTTTCCTAAATTCTCGGCCTCAGGTACATTCATATGCTTTCAAATAACCATTTTTTTTGTATTTTTTTAATAGATACCACAGCCCAAGTATACGGGGAAGTTAATCAGCTCGGTGGGGTCTTTGTTAATGGACGCCCATTACCAAACGCCGTTCGACTCCGAATAGTGGAACTGGCCCAGCTGGGCATTAGGCCATGTGACATCAGCCGACAACTTCGTGTATCGCACGGATGCGTTAGTAAAATTTTGGCTCGTTACCACGAAACGGGATCCATCTTGCCTGGTGCCATTGGGGGGAGCAAGCCCCGTGTGACAACGCCCAAAGTCGTCTCTTATATTCGCCAGCTGAAGCAGAAGGACCCTGGGATATTTGCATGGGAAATTCGGGATCGCCTATTAGCCGACGGTGTGTGTGATAAATTCAATGTGCCGTCTGTAAGTTCCATCAGTAGGATTCTGCGAAATAAGCTGTCCACGACCCTGCATACCTACGAAGGGAAAAGTGGAAATACTATTGCGGAAGCCACGCAAATCTATAACCAGTTGTATCCGTATCCATATGCAACCACTCCGCCATGCTCTCAACAATCTGTATCCCAATCGAGCATGGCTTTGACTGGCAAGGTGGTGGCCCAACATTGCTCCCAGAATTTAGCAGCTCAGCAACACTCCCATCACCTGCACCAACAGCACCACCCCGCTGTGACATCAGTGAGACCTTGGCCCTCTTCGTATACTGTGTCTGATATACTTGGCCACATGCAGGCCGGCTTTCGTCAGCCCCTCCAGCCCCAAAATGGGGGTTCTCTCAATGTGCCCTCTGCCCAGATGGCAATGCACGGCAATCTTGTGGTAGAGAACGCCCTCGTACCGACACTCGCCTCCTCAGTGGTAAACCCTAACTATTACACGTACACATCTGTTTCCTAAATTCTTTCTTCATTACCGAGGGAAAGGGCGGCAGGAGAGCTATTATGGACACCAAAAAAACACACGCGATGCCATCTTTGAGAAACTTTCTAGTGCACATCATCAGATGTATCATTTTGTAAGCTAAATCTATTAAATACGCATTTTATATACATGCATACGTAATGCATTTATTGTTTTCTTAGGTACTCCAAACAGTTACGGTACTTAAAACTGCAGGAAATGACTACCCCGGTCGAAGGATTAGTATAGAACAGTACAAAATTATACTGATATTAGTACTTTACTGATGTTAGTACAGCTCTTACTGATGTTATCACAGATCTTACTGATGTTAGTACAGCTCTTACTGATGTTATCACAGATCTTACTGTTGTTAGTACAGATCTTACTGATGTTAGTACAGATCTTACTGATATCAGTATGTATCTTACTGATATCAGTATGTATCTTACTGATATCAGTATGTATCTTACTGAGGTCAGTACAGCTCTTACTAATGTCAGTATAGCTTTACTGATGTTAGTACAGCTCTTACTGATGTTAATACAGCTCTTACTGATGTTAGCACAGATCTTACTGATGTTAGTAAAGGTCTAACTGATGTTAGTAAAGGTCTAACTGATGTTAGTAAAGGTCTAACTGATGTTAGTACAGCTCTTACTAATGTCAGTATAGCTCTACAGATGTTAGTACAGATGTTGGTACGGTTTTAACAACTACAATTTTTAAGACACGTCTAAGAAGTAAGTCTGGATAGCACAGTGGATAACGTGCTGGCCCCATAGATGGTAGGTTGCAGGATCAAATCCAGTAAGTTCCAAGAAAAATTTAGAAATTTAGAGAGTCTATACATGTTATATGCAGATAGGATTCGAGCATTAAAAGTCTACAGGCTATCAATTGCAGATATAATACCTTACGATATTACATAGGCCTATATTTCTCGATGAACTGTACCAACTAGAAGTAATTATTGTTTTTTTTACATATAAAATGATATTATTATTGGAGAAAACTATAATGAAGCCCAATTAGCAAATGTACTTTCTTTCTGAATCAGTCCACAATTTGAATGATTTATTGACTTGGTTTATGATTAATTTTTGTAATTATTTAATAATCTACGAACGTATTCAAAAGACACTTAAGTTTTGCCAAGAATTTAAACCTTTAGCTGTGCTGTCTGAATTGCTATCCATATTGAAGTGACATCCAGTAATTCGTGAAAAATGTTTATCTGTGGGATAGTTCTAAACAAGGAAACAAACCCTGTTTCCTAATAGGTGAAAACCTGTTTTTTTTTCACTTGTGACTGTTATTGTCCAAAGAAGGAGTTAGACGAGTCGAAAATTGAATTAATATTTGATTTGCAATTATAAATGTAACATGTTGTCCTGAGAAAAGATTTTAATCAGTCCCTAAAATGAAAAACAACAACAAAAAACAAACAACAACAACATAAATAGATATTTATAAAACATTCAATAAATGAAGCAGCTTTAGTTCTTCTGAACGAGACATTTGGAAAGATATAGGCCTACAAGTGAAACGTAAAAAAAACCAATTGAAATTGAAAAAAAAAAACATTGCAAAATCCCACCACGAATTGCTAGATTTTTCAAACCCACATAAAAAAACTGGATATGCACATTGCAGTAAACTTATTTTTTATTTGTCAAAGAGCTAGTACATGCTTGTCAAAATTAAATATAATAACATAATTCAGGTATAAACTATTTTTATATTTAATTTACGTCATCTTCAACTGGTAATACCATTATTATAATGACCCATCAATCACTTCGTTTTTTCCATGACAAGATTTCATTGATTTGTATGTTCATCATTTCGGTACTCTGGCCTTCATCAGGAGCAAAAAATAGATTTGGAAAACACTTCTATTAATCTTGCCAAGAATTCATATACTGTAAGCACCATCCCGGATATTTTACTTACAATTCAGGAAGAAAACTATCATCTCTCCAGCCTGCGACTTATTACTCTCACCAACAAAATCTTTCCCCAAATTCCCAATGGCCACATATTCAACTAAAGCAAGAGCATGTTGTAAACATCAGAATGACAGGAATAATCACAACCTCCGCAGATGATGCTTATGATGCAGCATTATCAAATAAATTGCACAGAAAAAACGAAATGTTTAAGAAAATATCTTGCTTAAACACACTAGTCAAAATAATCGCCTGAATTTTTTTTTACTCACTTAAAATAATTGTTTTTTTTTCAGTTTATGATTTTAATTTAAATAATAGGTTAATGCATACCAATAATATGCAGCGCGATCAAACAAATTGCACAAAAACGGAGATATTTAAGATGATATTTCGCTTAAACACTCTGGTCAAAATGATCGCATGAATTTTTCATGGCCAGCAAATAACACAAATATCATTTTTATAATGGACAGTCATCAGAAACTTTACAACTGGCCTTTTCAGTCATCTTAAGTCTTTAGTGGCTGTTCAATCACTGCTCCAAGTATTCAGGTTTTTTACCTTGAAAAAATACAAAAGCGAAGTACAACACCATATATTTAACTCATATGTACTGTACTCACTGTTCTCAAATGGATTTTCTGCATCATCAAGCCTTTAGGCAGCATTAAATACTACTTGTAACCTTGTTTTATAAATTTAATTTAAATTTATATAGAAACGTATCGCTCTAAAAAATAAAAGGAGGATTTGCACCCTTAAGATGGGTGTAAAGATTTGCACCACTGGCTGACATAATTAAAAGGAGGTGGTGTACTCTCTTTGAGAGGGTGTACAGAAAAAGAGATGATATTTACTACTATTAAATGATGTAATGTCATTTTCTTTCTGGTATGAAAAATTAGCATTGACGGCCGTGTTCAGTGAAAATTAAGACTGACATCCATATTATATCAGTTCCATTTAAATTTACAATTCAATTTCCAACTTTTCCATAGAAATAATCGCGCTTTTATTTAAATTTCGTAAAATTCTAATATTTTTAGAAAAATGTTTCAGAAAAATAATTTATAAAATTATTTAATGAAAATCGCACTAGATCTTCAGAATATTTTCTAAAATTGAACTGTTTGATCATAAGAAGTTTCAGAAAATTACTTGAAATTATATTATTCACACGAGCGTCATTTTTCAACTGATGAAAATATGTGGGCAAATGTACACTATTTTTTAGAAGAAAATTTGCCTTAATAAAGGAGGTAAACAATAATGGTACAATTATTTTCTAATTATAGTGTCTTTTTAGTGGTAATTATTCCCCTGAGTGGGAATAAAGATGTAGGAATGGTGTAACGAACAATTTCACCTCAATTGTCCCTTTTCCAGGGTGTAATAGAGAGGTAGAAATGGTGTAACACACTCATTGCTCTTTCATTTTTTTAGAGTGTATACAAATAAATATAAGCAGTTTTAAATCGGAAAAATATTATTTGGTAAGGTCAATTTTTAAAATGTTTTTGAATTTCATGCATCTACTGCGGTCAGGTGCTTATTTTTAACCGTAGTAATTTTGTGGTAGGTTAAATGTATTATATCGTCAGGTCTTTTTACAAACATTTTTCAAATGCATCGGTATATTTACCTTAAAAGCTGCCTTTATTGCATTGCACGAAAAACAGCAAGCTTTCCTGTCATGCACTTGTTCAATACAAGTCAGCTTTTAATTCAAATGCTACGCTGCTTTTATTAAAGTCAAAAAGTGGCTGAATTTATCTAGTGTATTTAGCATTACAGGTAACAAGAATTCCGACGTTTTAACTATTAATTAAAGTCCAAGCCTTAAAGTATGGTGTGGAAAATCTGTCAGTGATGGTCATCAATCGATGTTAAATGTAAATCATTAATTAAATTGGCGACTGAAATAGTCAGGATAAATTAATCAAAAGTTATTTAGTCATCAATCGTTAAATCGTGAAAATAAGCGGTGGATAATTGATGACAAAAGAGTCTCGGATCAAGGCAATTTTTTCCAATTTTCAAGAGATTTATGTATATGTTCCCCAGTTTTGCTAAGTTAGTAATATTTTCTATAGGTTTTCGACAGTCTTGCAAAAAATCAAATATTTGACGTAATTTGTGCCAATTTTGATAGCCACTTTTGCGAATTGTCTACAGTGTTGTTAATTTGCGCTAGTTTTGTAACTATACAGTTTGGGAAATGTGTAAAATTATGGTAGATTAATCGACAGCTTTGCTGATTTTCGGCAGTATCTTTAATTTACGACAACGTCGCAATTATTTGATTATGTTGCAGCACGTGAACAATCTTGCAAATTTTTGGACAGTTAAATTGAGTACGTAATACTTCTAAATTAATGGAAACTTTTCAAAATTGTCATACAACAGGCAATTCATTTCGGAAAATTGACAAAATTGCTCAGCAGAGTGAATGCGTGTTAATCTGGCCACTATTAATTCGGTCAACTATTTTATTGGTTGAAATCATTCAGTACGGACATTTTTATATAAGATCTCGTTTACGTTTTTTAAGTAGCATGTAACTTATGTAACTTACATGCAATGTAACTTATTCGCACCAAACAAATTTAGTGCAGCTTTCATACAAGCAAGACACGTCAAAGAAACGTATTTAAACAGATATTTTATTATACCAACCAGTATTTTACTGTATAAGTGACTGAAATATATGTACCTTTGTTACGTTTGGACTAAATTTGCACTAAAAATCAGATGTTTAAGTAAATATTTCTCATAAACACTCTGTTTGAAAATATTGCATGCATTTATATACGCAAGTATCACACAAAATCATTGCAAATATTCTTTATTCAATTGGGGAATTTTTCTTTGATCTTCTCAACTTTTCCATGTCTGGAAATGGCAGGGAAACGTCAGGGAAGAATTAATTATTTTCAAGATGTCATTCAACAATCCAAAATTAATGTTTCCAGATGGTTCATTCATGACACTTTTACAATTTTGTAACCTTCTCCCATTAACAATTAAACACCGCAAAGTACCGCAACCATAAAAATGTTGTGTCTATTAATAAGGCCAAAATAATCAAATTAACAATCCATATTAAGTTATTAACCCCTGGCAGTATGATATTACACATGCAACCAAAACTAAGCATGCGGCAATACCAGAAAACCGAACAGAAAGTTTAAAAAGCCAAATAGCAAAAAAGCAAATAGCAAAAAACTTACTATTGTGCTGACTTGAATTCATCCCTCCAACATCCATCTGCAAACTTGGCTTAACTCCAATTTTAAGTCATCCATTCCTTGCACTGAAACTTTTCCTAGCTCATTTGCCATGGCTGTTGGTGAAAACTTTAATCATTGACAGGGTACCCATGTCAACAAAATGCGGGCACGTTCCCCTGTGGGCATGCAATCATGGAGTAACTGTTAATTTTAGTGGATGGAAGTGAAACAGTGGCCGAAAAAGATAAGGCCTTTTATCTACCTATTTTCTCATTTCTTATCTTATGAGAAAAGAAAGTGATAAATTAAAAACACACACTTATAAGACAAATCCGCATTTCTAACAGAAAGAGTGCAAGGGGATGTAATGAATAGGGTCGAAGCAATCTGGGTTGACTTATAACCTCTTGTGTACCACAGAAAAGCGTACTTGGTCCCCTAATTTTTCTTTTATTCATAAACGATCTTCCCAAGGCACTCTCCAGAAATACAAAGCTTTTTGCAGATGATGCTTCAGTGTATCCCATTGATGACGGAAGAGATTTTTCAGGTGGAGTTTAACTAACTGTAGTTGATTATGTCAAATAACTAGGTGTTAATATCTCTAATATTCTTTTCTGGAATCATCATTTAACCAGCACTATTGGGGGAGTGTACCAAAATTTAATATTTTTCCAACAATTCTTTTGTGAGTGTCCAGAAAATGAAATGGGAACTGGCTATGCAGCTCTGGTTTGCCCTATGTTGGAGTGCTGTGCTGGTCCCTGCTGGAATTAGAAACTCTTACAGGGTGATTCAAATTCAGGATCTTGAAATGGTCCAATGGAGAGTAGCCAGATTTGTCAAGGGCAATTTTCAATATTCTTCGAGTGTGACATACCTGTATATGCTACACTATTTAAATAGCTCAATGAGCTCAATCCTGTGGTTTTAGTGAGTCACTTGTTAGACTGTTACATCCCACAAAAGATTTTGTTTTGATTTAGCAACAGTTCTGGGTTAATCCCAAATACATTTTAGGAGACTTTGCTTCAAACAACCAGAACTTGAGGTTTTATGTTGGTCTACGGACCGGGAGGCCATGGGTTATGACATTTGAAAAGTATTTTAGATCGACGTTATGCTCAATTAAAGAATCACCAGCAATAAATAAAAATTATAAATACATTACACAATTATAATATAGCAAAATTTACATACAGTTATGAAACCACATAACGGAAATTACAAGAAATCCCTAAAATGCGTAATTTTACAAAAGCAAACTGCAGAGTAAAATTTAGCGAAATTATAAAACCAACAAAACCTGCATATATTCTTAGAATTTTTTTAAATATAGATCAAATTAATTTTACCCTATAGCAATTAATCGTTTTACAAATACATTTAATTGCAACTTCAAAACCTAAATAAACTAAACAAACTTTCTGCAAATTGTATGCAAAGTTTTTAGTTAATTAGGTTTAAGTTTGCGATTAAACTTAATAGACGTGACATGCATGTAATAGCGGTGTTATTGAAGCCGTAAAGGTTATAATAGCAATACGTTAAATAAATTAAATCTGCATTGTTTATAAATGCTAATTATGGATTTTTCTATTTGTGCTAGATTTCATACACACACTAGCGTTTACTTTGCAGTTTGTTTTGTTAAATTAATAATCTTATGAAATAATTGATATAATTTATGTACAAATATTTTGGAGAATTCACTTTTATATCGTTTCTTTTCTACTGTATATTAGATCTTTATGAAGCTTTTTTTGTTTTTTTGTTTCTCCAGATCCGTAAATATTTCGCCAAGAAGGCAGCTGGTAAGCTGGTAAAACTGGTTAAACTCCTCATTTCAAAATTCTACATTCAGCACATACAAGTGCCACGTGGTATAGGGGAAGATAGTTAAATCGGAATAGCCTGCCCAGCATAACCCCACACAAATACACCCCGATCATCTATATTAATTGAATTAATTGATCATCAGTAGCGAATTTTCAAAGAATTATTTCCATGTTGGTTTGAATTCCCTGCAGGAATCGCTTGTTTTGAGACAGAAACGAATGAATTAATAGTTATGTTCATTTTTGAAGAACAAATGGAATGCTATATTGCAAATGGGCGCCAAATGTTAATTTAGAAGTCGTCTTAACAATTTTAAATGAATGGCAAATTTGGCGCTTTTCAAACGTCCGCATAATTGTGCACTATAGCTTGGCACAATGAGACAGAAACGAATGATTTAATCGTTATATTCATTTTTGAAGAACAAATGTAATGCTATATTGCAAATGGGCGCCAAATGTTAACTTAGAAGTCGTCTTTACAATTTTAAATGAATGGCAAATTTGGCGATTTGAGCATGAATATAAAGGAATTCCTCGGCAAATATTGCAACTTTTTTAAATAATTGTTGGAACTTTTTTTTATGTTTTAAATCACTGAAATTGACGTGTTGTTTCGAGTGTTGTTTCCACTGAACTTTGCCAGCATTTTCATTAATGCCTAAACAATCATTATTCCAAACCTCATTAATCAAAGGGCCAAAGCCTGCATGCATTTCCCCTAAATAAACAAGTAATGAGTTAATAAATCAAGCCATATTATCTTAAGATTTGTGATTGGTTGGCTTTGCTTTTCATTTTTCGGCTATGATCCCTGAGAAAAGAACATTTATTGAACAGTTTTCATGACTATATGAGAAATTGGCCAGATTTAGCTAGACGACATCGCAAATAATTCTTTTTTACTATCCGAACTATCTCATAATTTAACTTAAACAATTTCAGCTTCTTATATTTTAAATTTTAGTATACATGTAGTTTAAAAGTTTAACGTATTATAAACTGCAACATTTATAATATGACTGCACAATCTCTATAAATGTGGTAGTGCACATAAATCATATTGTGTGTGATATGTAAATGTTGCATTGGCAGAGTAGCTTACAAGCCACCATTAAGTACATATACTTTAAGTGTAAGTCAGACTAACCCATCAACTCGATACAAATACCTAATGCCAAACAGACACCAGGCCAAAAATATGACAAATCAAAAATATGGTGCTGACTGCGTCATTGCAATCCATAGATTCTGGTCACATTTTACATGCTTTTAAAATACCTAGTTCAAGTGGCACGTAACGTAGTTACGGTTAAGCAAGAACACGTGTAAGCCATTACTTCGGTCATAAAATGCTCCACATCATATGAGAAAAGCAAACTGCGTGACATAGCAAACACATAGACGCAGTGCCGCCAGCGCATAATTCTTTATAATAGGCACTTTTTTGCCTATAATAAATGCTAAAGGCGTCTTTGAAATCGTTTAACTCAACACTCGAAAGTTTTAGCATCTTTTAAAAATTGCAAATATGCGCATTGGCATATATCACTGTTGCAAGCATTGCATCGGTTTTTGTCTTCGTGTTAGGAATGTATCATCTTTGCACAATAAAGCATAGTATACATTTGGGATATGCTTGCTGAACAAGTATCTTGCATTATAGCTACAGTCTATAACACCAACAAACCTTGGGCCCATATTTATAATGAAGATAAATATAATAATAATGTTGCAACATGTGACAATTTGAATCGAAAATTAATAATGTACTCAGTGCATGACTTAATTTGCAGCCGAAAGATTAACATCATACATTTTACACGTGGATTCACAAGTGGTAAATAAGTATTTAATGAGGTGTTTATAAGTTCCGGAATTTTACATAACATTTTATTTGACATAAATGTATATGATAGTCAACTTTAAGCCTATGGTAAGGGTTCTCACAGAAGTTCTGAATTCTGTTAAATTTGTGCACAATTCAGCAGTGAACGCAAATATAAAAAAAAATATTGTGAATTATCAAATTACGTAATTAAAATTCAGAATTTTTAATGGCGTTGATAATTTTTTCATTTGGGTGATTCAGCTTCTTCGAACTCGAAGTTTGAATTATCATTATTGTAAATTTTGATGTATACATAAAATGCAAATATAAAATATTAATATTACAGATATCTGTATAAATATAGTATATAATTTTACTATTTTCTCTTTATAGATACTGTATATATAAAATTGCCTACGTCAAAACTTGCAAAATTGATCAATGAAAACATGTAAAATGGGACTGAATTGATCTATGAAAATGTAAATTATTTTTCAAAATTTCAAAATTAAACATTTAAAACTGGAAATAAACCTTGACTGAGCTCAATCCTGTTGTTTTAGTGCGTCACTTTTAAGAGTGTTACCTCCAAAACATCTAAAACTGGAAAATTTGACAAAATTATTCAGTGAAATCGTGCAAAATTGACCAATAAAGACATAGAAACTGTTTTAAAAATTATCAATAAAAACATGACATTTATCGACAAAATTAGCAATAAAAACAGAGACAATTTTGCAAAATTATTCGACAACAACATGGAGAATTTAGAAAAATTTTATGAAATTGAAAATTGAAAACTGGAAATTTTTTAAAATTGATCAACGAAAATGTGAAAATTTTTATTTTGAATGAAAATAAAAGATCGAAAACTGGTAAACTTTTAAACATTTTTCAGTGAAAACGTGCCATTCTTTTTTGTAAATTAAACAATAAAAAAGTGAAAAGTTTTGCTAATTTGAACATTAAAAACTGGAAAAAATTGCAAAACTGATCAGTGGAAACGTGCTAAATGTTTAAAAATTTGTCTGGGATAATTATGCTATATTGATCAAGAGCTTTGAGTTTTTCCCACAGTTGGGCAAAAATAAAGGTACACTCGAACTTAGAAAATGTTGTGCAATCGACTTGGAATTTAACAAATAACTTACTGTCAACACCTAACAGAATCTGATGGCGATAGTTGCCAGTTGCCACACTAACTTTTTAAAAATTTTGAACTTGGAACATATCTGAATCTACTCCCAGCCTCTTTAGGTGAACATTCAAAAATGACGTCCGCGAAATTTTATCAAAACTGGATGGACCTTCTCAATCACCACTTGTTCACACTGTGTCTGGTCAATCAACCCTGGTGGAAAGATCAGAATGTATCAGTATAAAATTCGTAATGATATTAGTTTACATTTACTGATATATAGTAGTAGTATATACTGGTATCAGTATGTTCTATAGGCCTACTGGTGATCATCAGTGCGACAAGTAATTTTTTTTAAAATTTCACTTTACACACAAAAAAGAACCATTATAAATATGGAATCTTCCTTGAAGGCCATGCAGTAATGCTGATTTGGTCGCCATTTTTAGTTGAGGTGCTTCGAAGCATCTTTATGAACTAGATAGGCGGAATTTTTTCAAAGAACCTGGAATGAACCTCAAATTTCTTAGAGTGTTTGATCAAGTCTAAATAAAGTAAAATTAGGAAATTAAACATCTGCTTTAGAACTCACAGAATAATTGATACTTGCAGGCAATGTCAAAGCTTATTTTCATCTAGAAGATTGTTGAAATAGTTGATTAACATCTTTCATACTAATTTATGAACTGCACGTTTTTTGAACTATTGCATTGGTCCCTAAAATATCCCATAGAATTATTGCTATTTTCAACTTCAATTTACCAAATAAAATAACATATTCTATGAATTTCTATCTTTTAATGAACACTGTGTGTGCATTTATTTCGACATTGGTCATTGCGTTTTATTAGTCTTTTCACTTGGAACATTTCACTTGGAAATAGATTTTGATTGTTCAATGGCTTGAAATAATAAAAAAAGAGAAAATATTTGTTTATGAATTAAAAGATGAAAATCGAAAAAGTCGATTCATCTTTTTATAGCCTACATATGCCAATTATACATTGCTGCTTTCCTGCATGGCTTCAGTATATCGTCACAATTTGAAACAAGCTTGCTGGAGGCTTTTTGTTAGGAGTTTAACATTTTTATCCTAATACCATTTTGTTTATAGTCGGATTTAAATCTGTTTGGTATTTTTAATCACCTATGAAATGTGACTTATCATTTCGATAATGAAAAACCATCACATTACCATAAACGATAAATGTCCGTCTCTCTCTAAATGTTAAGGTCAAGAAAACAAAAAACTATAGTCCCACAACCTTCTCAATACATAGGGCATAATGTACATGTATTAGTTAAAATCTGACACAAATAAATTTAAACAATTACACATGTGCCTTCAAGGATATTTTGAATTATTGTATACACGATTGACTGACGTAATAAACACATATTGTCCACACTAAATACACCAGTGTGTTTCCACTTTCAAAACCAATTTATCCTTGCTGACCGGTGAAAATAGTAAAAATAATTCGCGGACCGCTTTGGTCATTTTCAACTTCCATGACTTTTCCAGGGTTTTAAACAAACTCCCCAGCAGTGTCAAAACTGACATATGTAAAAGTTTCAATGACAATGTAATCTATAATTTTGCATAATAGACACAGGAAAACTAAGTAAAATATGAAATATTTTGCAAAATTTACTAATTAGTTTGAGAAAACTCAGCTTGAGAAAATTTGGAAAATTTTGCAAATATGTCTTCGGAAAATGTTAAAAGCCGTGAAAGATTGAAGTTTTGTAAATCTTTCCTTGGAACTTGTACAGATTTGTATTACGAAAGTTTAAAATTTTTGCAAATTTTTACTAGGAAAATGTGCAACATTTTGCAAATGTGTAGGCTACTGGGAAAATTTTTAAAAGTTGGCAAATGTGTGCTGGAAATATTTTAAAAAGTTCGCAAAATGGTTAAGCGTTAATTTTCGATTGTGATCACATTAATACGTTAATGACTTTTTTTTAAAATAAATGATTCTTGGATTTCAATCATTTCAATTCAAGTTCTCTGACTTTTCCAGGTCTGGAGAAACACTGCATTATTTAAGTAGTTTTTATAGTGTAGTTTCGAAATCTAATAATATAAAATTAAGGCTATAGTAGTTATTCAAAATAATCAAAAACCGAGATTTTTGAGTTGAGTAAAACAGGAACAGTTTCACGTTGCATCACGTTAATTTAAAGTTCATTTTATTAAAAAAAATGCTGGAATGTAAACGCGAAAAACCGACTATAAAAGGCATGATAAAAGGTCGAAATGTGCACTGGTGACCCAGTATGCAATAGAGGGTTAAGGCCTGAATGAAAGCAGTCCCTCATGGTTTGCAAAGAGCCTGTTACACGTACACGTTATTCTTTTTTTTTTTTTTTTTAAAAAAAGGAGGGGGATGAAGAGAAAGTTAAACAGTTCACCATGAAGTAAGAATGATATACTGTATAGCAGCGCCTACTAAAAAACCAGAGTCCCGAAAAATGGGTTTCGGGAAACAGCTTGCCTAATTAATTCCAGAGAACAGAAATTATCGTTTCGCTCATGAAATTGATCCTTGGTGATAATCAGTGTTAGGCCACAAAGCAGGCAGTTTGCAATGCGGCACCCCTTTGAAAACCGAAACCTCGATGTCACCCAAACTTTTGGCATGCGTTCTAAACTGACATTTCCTGAAGGACGTCGATTACAAGAGGAATAAAGCATATGCGTGCACCTTCGTCATATGCGCGACTTCGTGTAATGGATACTTTAAAAGAAAATCCGAGATCCTTGTTTTATTGCAATTGCTCGACCACAAGACTTTAATTAACAAATTGGTACTGTCCAATACCATTGGCTGCATGTAGTCACCCACGTAGCAAAATGACCAAAAACGACGTCATTAATTATGACCGCAAGAATGCGGAAAAATGACGTCATCTTCGATTAACAAAATGACGTCATTTTTTGGTCAGTTTTCAAGCCTAAAGCAATCGTCATGTATTTAATCAAAAACTTAAAAAAAATCACATTATTTGTCAATATTATCATTATTTGTCTTCCAATCCTACATGTAATTTACATACATAGACAGAATTAATTTTGAAATAAATTGTTGGAACTTACCCAGTTTCGATTGCTTGTAAAGATGCGTAAACCGTAATGCTGAAAATTCAGATTTTGGCGCTATTACTGGGTGCCAAAATCCAAAAAATTGTGCCATTTTAGGCCGTTATTGCAGTGGTCATTTCTTGGGCGAAAAAGATTTGAATGGTTGAAAGGCGACCATTCAAAAAGTACATGTACGTCGATAAAATTGGCCCAAAACAGGACTTCCTTTACACCCTATCCGCGTTGTGTCCAAACAATCAGGACCTCTCCACCCGCATTAGGACGTCCGGAAATTCAAAAAAACTGTATTCGGAAAATGTTGAAGGTTTTGCAAATTTAAACTCGGAAAACGTAAACTTTGTACTATGAAAAGGTTGAGAATTTTGCCAATTTGTTCTCAGAATCTGTTGGAAATTTGGCAAATTTCTCCTCGGAAACTGTTGAAAAATATGGCAAATTTGTCCTCACCAAAACTTGGAAAAAATTGTAAAGATTAACTCGGAAAAATTTGAAAATTTTGCGAGTTTATGCTCGAGAAAAATGAAAATTTTGCAAATTTTTACTGGAGGTACCATGATTATATATACTGACCCAACTATGCGCTATTGCTTTTAATTTCCATTTTACTTTAGGAATTGATTTTATTTGGCATTTGGTCTATCAGGTGGACGTCTGAGTTGGTCATACCCCCTCCCTCCCCCTGTCCAAATTATGTCTGTGACACGGTGTAAGAAGAAAGGTGAGGAAACGAGCGGGTAAAATGTGTGCCGATAATGTTGCCAGTTCTGAATTTTCCGACAGATGGCGCTGCTCATTGTGGCCCGAGTGCATACGTTTAATAACGTTGTTTCAATGGAATTTAACATTTTATTTTATATTATTTATAAAAACAAGATAAATTATAAATATAAATATAAAGATGACACTGGGGTGTTGTAAGGATGTTACACTCGGCAACATCACGTGAGATGTGCTTTTTTCGTTATTAATCATTTTCTTTTCATCTTCTGTAAAAATTAATGATTTTAAAAGTTTTGAAAGACAAAAAACCTGAATGAAAATTATTCGAAACCTTTTATCTTGAAATTATTCATCGTTTTATGTGGTAAAATTTCCAGAACGATCCATGCACCACTTACATGTATTTTTTAAGAACCATTGTCATTTCATGCAATACAAAATTCGTTTTGGCACTAGTTTCATTCTTAACATTACAATCATAACTCTTCCCCCATTATGACAGTTTAAATGAATTTTTCTTATGTCAACTGCACAAGGATGTTTCCCATAGAAGCAAACTAACTGACGCTTCACATTCTCGTGTGTATATATAAAGGTGTTCATAAAATAAGAACAATATGGTAACCTTATGATATGAGGGAGAAAAACTTGTAAAACATTATCACGCAGAAAATTATTTGATTTAAAGAAATTGTAACTACTAAGACATAAATCCAATGTTAAAGTAGCATACTTTTACTTTTTAAAACTCAATGTAACAAAACCATTACTTTCCATAAAAATCTGAAAAAACGCTACTACAGACAACGCAAATTCCTTTCGTCATAAAGCGAAACAAAATATCCTTCATTTCAAACAAGGAGTGCTTTTCATATATTCATCCTGCTTAACAAATGTTATATAATTCAAAGTAAAGTCGTCATTAAAGCTTTGCAATCGCCTTTTAACTTTAACTTAATGCATTCTGAAAAGTGCATGAGCCAGACCTTGCGATTGTAAATAAAATATATATATGTGCAAAAGAGATTGAGCTTAAGTTGCATATAACTAAACAAATGTCTCATAAAAAATTATGCTGTCATTCAAGCCAACACGAATTAGCTTGAATTTTTTGTTATCAATTAAAATGAAACTACTTTTTCAAAGCAAGGATGGGGGTCCACCAAAAGTATTTAAAATTAGGAATCATAAGCAAGTCCTGAGATTCAGCTAATACACGCACATGTACTGTATACACGGTAAATATACTCGGTGGTTATTTCAAAACTACCATATAAACTTGTGCTACTAATAGGACGTGTGAAACAATACAGCAGACTTCTGATTATTCACAAAGCACGAGAAAAATTGAGGCAAAGACTTAAAAAACACAGGCAGAATCCTTTACCAAGCTCGTCATCTTTTCTTTCTTATTTAATAATACAAACCAGTGCACATCCCTTTTCTTTCATCAGGTACATAATACCAAATCTGTCTAATTATTAATGTATGTACTGTATATAGCATCATAAACTCAAGGCAATGAGGGCCGAAAATTGCAGTTTATAACCGAAATTGGAACTTATAACAGATGCAGAACTTTTAACTAAATTAATAAAAGCTTGAAATTATACTGTATGTACAGGACGCACTTGTGCAAAATAACAGAGCTACATGCACATGGATCATACTTTTGGCGCATATTGGTCCTAATAATTAACAACTGAATCAGTTAAATTATCAATAGACACGCTTAGCAGAATGATCGACTAATCCAAGGAATAATTTGCGGCAGACCCACATCAACTTTGCGCACAAACGGCAGGACAGATTTTGTGTGACTTTGCTATTCGT
>JAQGAO010000177.1:0-44120 GCA_034697705.1 Ommatoiulus sabulosus | reverse complement strand
AACTTGAAGAAGGCCGCATGTGCGGCGAAACGTCGTTTTTGAACACAATTCTGGTCGTGTTTGGGTTTTTTTCTGGAATTAATTACCGACCACTTGAAGGAAGATATTGATGAGGCATAATTTTTAATCGGGGAATTCCAGTTATAACTTGTGATTTTTCACATTGTCTAAAGTTCGTTTTAACCGAAAATTTATAATATCGGAATCGAAATTCGATGCATATATTGCTAAATGAGCTAGAAGGCTTAGTTTTCAAATATTTCTTAACATTATACAAGTAGTACCATTTTTCGAAAAAGCGCTCCTAAAATACATGTACTGTTATGTATTTCCATGTAGTCTTCGAAGTTAATATAAAAATAATCCAAAGGAGTAATAAAAAATGTATTTACGATAAAATCTTCCTGTATACACATGCAGGGTAAGTTTTAAAGTCAGTATCCAATGAAAAGAAATTATATCTTTAATATATGGTAAGAGATACAGTGATAATTCTTTCAGATATCCCTTAAAGTCGACCATGGGCTATCCGGAAACCATATTCTATGTGACCTTGAATGCTTTAGTGTAATAACGTTGATTTCACATTTTTCAAAACAAACCAAAGCATTATGGAATTTTTTCTCCGCGAGTGACCATATAAGGTGCAGACAGAATCTGCATGACACCATAGATTTGTCGAACGAAAGAATTGCAAACAATTGATAAATCACACTTATTAGAATCATGCAACATGAAATTGTCCTAAAATTATTTTTTGGGTTCAATGCGTGTTGTCAGAGCACATTCGCCAGTGTGGTTGTTTTTTTATGACTATGTAAATTTCCTTATGTACAACATAAAATACAAGTATCTTAATGGTTATATTCCACAATTGTAGCTGGTCTACAGTAGTTTTTTTGCAGTTTATAGTTTATGGTCATTCGTGAAGAAAAAAAAAATCATCTCGTTTTAATTTGCTTTGCAGAATATGAAAACAACGTTATTACTCTATTTACGCATCGCCCTACAACTTTCTAATTTACACTAGGATCCTATCTGCAGCGGTTTCTGAGATATCTGCAAAAAAACTCGGGCAGAGAAAATGGATGACCTTGAACGCAACATTCAAGGTCACAGGGAATATAGTTTCCGGATAGCCTGTGGTCGACTTTATGGGATATCTGAAAGAATTATCACTGTATCTCTTACCATATTAAAGATATAATTTTTTTCCGTTGGATACTGACTTTACAAATAACCCTGTATACATGTAGGTTCGGCTTCCATAATTGTTCCACTGTATACAAATAGCAGGAAAAAAACTTCCAAGAATTAGGAAATATATTATAGTCCAAGTAGGTGAGCTAATTACTGTTGATAACGTTATGACAGCAACTTTAGTAAGTAAGCTGGCATAAAACTGATTTATGCCTAATGCTTAATTTTTTAAAAAGTATTCAATTTAGATTTGGAAATTTTTAATTTTAGAATTACCAACGCCTATAATAACGACAATAAAAATAATCTCTTAGGAAAGTAACACGAAAATGGCATTAAATGCATTTTTGAAATCAATATTTTGCAATGGTTTTTTTTAAGTGCATTCAATTATCATATGCAATTTATAGTTAGGTGGTAGCTTAATTTTTCATCATGATGATATACTGTATAACGTAGAGAAATCACGAGGAATTGACTATTTCACATTTTTAATTTTCAAACAATATATTGTAATAATTAAAACTTATCCAATTACCAAAATTTTTGTAATAAATTTAAAATTAGCTCCCTAATGAGTAATTTGAATATCTGAAACCTCGATGTTTTCCCTTCATTAACTTTATTTTTTATGCCGTTTTATGCAAAAAAGTATCTTCGAAAAATATTTCCCATCGAGAATATGGACAACTAAGTCATCCTCATAGGTTCTTAGATTTTTGATGCTGGAAATGCACTCGTGTTTTCAAAAATGTAATCAATTCGGCAAAAATACACATACAGTACATGTATATCGTCCAAGCTGACCACACCAATCACATATACTTGCATTTCGTACATGTGCACATTGTGCATTCCGTACATACTCACATTGCCCGCAAACTCATCAGGGGGTAAAAGAAGTCACGCAGGCATTTTCCATTAGAAATCCATAAAAACATTTATGTTTAAGAAAACAAATCGTAAATATACTTTTTAATCATGAGAAAAAGTCAATTTATTTTTATTATTATAATTAATACCAGAATTATTTTGCTGGAAGACCGAGGAGTGCTTGAACTAATACAGGGTTAGCCCAGGAATTTCATATTCAACATCCCTGACTTTTCCAGGTTTTTAAACAAATGTCCCTGACCAATGACAAAACCAAAATTGAAATATGACAACGCTATCCGCTATTTTGAAAAATCAACACAGGGCAATATTCAAGAAATGTAAAAATTAACATAGGTAAATTTCTAAATTTTATAAAATTAGAAATAGAACATTTTCAAAATTTTATAAATTCATATTCGAAGGTTGAATGTTATGCGAATTTCTACTCATAAAAGGATGACAATTTTGAAAATTTGTACTCAGAATAGGTTACGAGTATTGCAAATTTATTCTCTGAAAATGTTAAAAATGTTTCAAACCTGTACTCAAAAACAGATAAAAATTGTACTGGAAAAGGTCCAAAATCTTGCAAACTTGTCCTTGGAAACTATCAATAAATTCAAGAATTATGCAAATCTGTACTCGAAATTTTTTGAAAAATGTGTCCGCGGAAACTGTTGGCAATTTTTCAAATTTACCTCTAAACTTTTTGAAAATTTTGAATACGTTTAATTTCTCTGATTTTTCAAAATAAATCATTCTTCCCTGACTTTTCCAGACATTTTCAAGATTCCTGACTTTTCAAGGTTTTCCAGGTCTGGGGATATACCATGTAATAAAAATACCAGTTTCCATAATATTCCACGTGGTTTAAAACAGTATTTTTGCGGATACACTCCTACAAAATAATGACTTAAATGTAACTTCAAATTTTATTAATAAATTATTAAAAAAATAATGCGGTATGTTTTAACTTTCCAAAAATAAAAACTAAACAGATACACTGTTCATTATTTTCTGAACGCATAACATGTTCGCCTTTAAAGTTCGCGACTAACTTGTTACAAATCTGACAAGTGCATGTGGTCAATAAATCCTTCAAGTTTTAATAGGAACGCTGAAATTGCACGAATATAGTCTATTTATACCACGTCCGCTAATCTGTATTTTTTATTCTTGGCAAACCATGCATGCAAAGCGGCGAAATTGCAAACAGAAAATTAGGTTAAAACGGCCTATCTATTACAGAAAAAGTAATTATTAAAAAAATCCTTTTCTAGGGACAGGTATTTAAACATGCCCACGCCCCATTATGACATTTTGTTTCTTGTTTTGATTACACATGCATACATTAACGCAAATCAGACGAACATTTTATTAACTTTTCTTACTATCCCTCTATTTTTGTCAATTTCTATTTGCTAACAAAAGAACGTCACAAATTAATTAATGGAAAAAATCCGTAAAAGTTTAACAAAAAGTTCCCATTAATTAAGCTTTCCAAATGCGTGCGTAAAATACTTGTGATAACTGCTAGCAACTTTTTTTTTACCCCAATTTGAAATAACTGAAACGTGTTAAGTGTTATTCCCGGGTTTCAGAGCATGTTCAAATTTTGAAATGCATGGGTTCATACTTGTTCAGATTTTTAATAAGTTTCAGAATCGAACAGCTGTTTTTGTTTAAACGTTTGGAAACATACAGTAAGTAACACTGGACATTATCTCTCACATACATTTTGTTCAATTCGAATGGAACTGGAGGGGCTCGAAACATTCAAAAAACGTGTAGAAAACGAGGTGTTCTACTGTGTTAAACGTCACATTAACGCGCATGACATTTAATTGTGACATTTTATTATAATCCTAAATAAATTTACGTTATTTATCAAGAAACATACTATTTGTTATATCGTTTACTACATGATATACATGAACATCACAAAACACATGTACTGTACATATTCTTGTACATGTATGTTCTTGATGGAATTTTTGAATGAGTTGTTTGATTTATGTCAACTCTTTGGACATGCCTAAAACTCAGATTATGAAAAAAAAAATGCCCTGAAAATGGTTATAGAGCACCTTGAAATGATGAACATATATGTATAAGATTTGAACACATAAAACCACTTTCCAAAGTACCTTCTTGAAATACTTAAATTTGAAAGTATTTAATCATAACACACTTTAAGAAAAAAATTGCAAGTAAAACTGTTACAAATACTCTACCTTTTTAATCGTTGGTGTTTGGGAAAACCTACTAGGTTTTAAAGGTTTCCTGTAAAACATTTAAAACCTTTAAAAGTGTGTTATTACACCAACAAAGGTGTTATGAGTTGTGACAGTCCCTATGTTGGTGTTATACAAGTGTAGGAAACCATTACAAAAAGGTGGAGTATTTGGGACAGTTTAAGTCCCTTTATTTCTTAGAATGTATTTTTTTTAAAAATTGAACTAGCCAACTTTATAGATTGAATCGTTTCCACTAAATGTATTTGCAAATTCGTTGTTTAACAAAATTTTACTTCAGTTTAAGCAAGCTGTCCGGAAGTGTTTACAAGAAACGGGAGCAACTTTTGAATTCGGTTTTACATTTACAAGCCATCAACCCAATACCTTAAATCTTAAAATTTATAGCATTCCTACATTTTCGACTAACCAAGGCATTCTCAGAAAAACAACAGCAAAAACTCAAATAGAAAGAAAAAACTTTCACCAAAACCCCAGAATTTCAGCAATGAGTCGAAGAAATGCAGAACAATTACAAAATCGGCGCAAAACAATTTCTTACACCGAGTTTAGCTCGAGAGATATAATTAAGACATTTTCCAGAAATGGCTGCCAGCGCAAACTGTTGCAAATCAAGCAACTTTCGGAAATGGCACTAAAATAGTTTTCGCTTCAAGACGCGGATTATTAGGTGCACAAATCTGTGCCATCAGAGATAAGTCCTGCATGGCCAGAAGCTAAATAACCTGTTTTCAAGAAGACAACACCTAGGTCGAGGAGGACTGGACATCGCTAAGAAAACTGGAGAGCCAAAAACATGTGGTCAGAACTTTTTGGGTGTAAACTTCCCGTTACGCAACGGACAGAGGAAAAAAAAGCACCTCGCCACCAACTGGAGCAGTAATCAAATCCGTTGCCCAAAATCTGTAAAACTTGTACCGGGATCTGTAGGGCGTGGCCCGGCGGTTTGCATATAAAAGACAAGCAGAGACAGACAGAGTTAAGTCAGTTTCAACTTCTCCGATCAGAACATCATCAGTTCTCCTCCAAAGAGTTAAGAGTCTTTCTGAGCAAGTGGCAACCATGGCACGTTTGGTAAGTTAAAAATTCAATGTTCGTGGCGTTTGCAAGTGAGGTTTCGAGATGTGCAATTCGGAAAATTTCTCTAAAATGTCGCTTTCATTTCAATCGGATAATTTTTATTGTCAAGTATGGTTGCTTATAAAATTTGCCACTCAATGGTAAAATGGTTTCATTAAAACACCACTGTCTCATCTCCAGAAGCAATGCTGGTGGCGCTTGAAGGGGGGTTTGGAGATGTGCATTTCTGGAAATTTCTCTAAAAATTCACTTTCTTTTTAATATCGCTTTCTTTTCAATACGATAATTTTGATAACAATTTATGGTTGATTTTAAAAATGTGAAACTCAATGGTGAAAGGGTTTCATTAAAACACCACTGTCCTATCTCCAGAAGCAATGTTCATGACGCATGAAAGGGAGTTTTGGAGATGTGCATTTCGGGAAATTTCCCTTAAAATTCGCTTTATTTTCAATGCGATAATTTTGATTATCAATATAATTGTTTGTAAAATTTCCCACTCAATGGTAAAAAGGATTCATTAAAACACCACTGTCTCATCTCCAGAAAAAATTTTCGTGGCGTTTGCAAGGAAGGTTTGGAGTTGTGCATTTCGGAAAATTTCTCTAAAATGTTACCTTCCACTTCCTTTTAAATTCGATATTTTTTACTATAAATTTATGATTGTTTATAAAATTTGCCACTCTTTGGTCAAAAATTTTCATTAAAACACCACTGTCCCATCACCAGAAACTATATTCGTGGCGTTTGAAAGGGAAGTTTGGAGATGTGCATTTCGGGAAATTTCTCTAAAAATTCGCTTTCGTTTCAATCCTATAATTTTGATTGTCAATCTGTGGTTGTTGTATGGAAAATTTGCTACCCAATGTTTATTACAGTGATACAAATGTTTCATTAGAACTCCACTGTCCCATCTCCAGAAACATTGTTCGTGGCGTTTGAAAGGAAGGTTTGAGGATGTGCATTTCGGAAAATTTCTCAAAACTTTCCTTTTCCTTTCTATGTCTCTTTCATTTCAATCCGATAATTTGGATTGCTAATTTGTGGTTGTTTTTGGAAATTTGCCGCTCAATGTTTATTCCAGTGGAAAAAATGGTTTCGTACGAAACACCACTCAAATCTCCAGAAGCAGCTTTAAATGGATTTACTGTCAATTCCAAGGGCAGGGCAAATAAAATTAAACAATCAGCCAGGATGATTTTGTAAAATGCTAAATATATTTTACAAATGAAACTGACCAATCTGTTTAAGTTTTTAAGGTTTCTGAATTGAATCGATTTGATACACCTACATATACTTAAAATATTAGAGAGAACAGAAAACATCAACATATTTTCGTAACATTTCATTTTTGAGGCACATCAGTGGTTTTTTGGGCCTCATGCCTAGCAACGCATAGGAGTATTCTCATCACACGCAGCATTAACATTGCCCCATTAATCATTTTTTCGGAAGTCAAAATCGAGAAACAAAGCATGAAATAGCTTTAAAATACGCATGATTAGCCATATTGACGAAGCCACTCAAATTTATACAAATTCTCTCATTCGATCGCGTTTGCATGCCAATCCAACCGAAATTTGCAAAATGATATTTACTGCTTCAATAGTTCCAAGATAAATTCCCCTAATCGTGACGGCGAAATGTACAATTTTGCGGAAAAAGATTACATTAATATTATTTTCAATTATATAATGTTATATTTTGGCTAAAGTCATATCCTATTCATTAAACCAAAGTGCTTAGAATTTTATTGGAAATGTTCTCAAAAGGTTTTCCAGAAGATGGTTCATCATCAAAAAGTGGTTACAATGTACACTTTTAACCATTAAAAGGGCTATAAGTGGCTAAGAAATACATCAGAAATTCCCGAGTTGACAAAATTCAGAAATTAACGACTATCTAATTTTCGTATTATAATTATTTTTAAATGAGAGGAAATGCATCGAATTTAAGTAAACATATGGCACTTGAAATTTACCAGTGAACAGAAAATCAAAAATTTACAGATAACATTTTGCCATTTCAAGATTTTAAGAACATTTTAGTTAAAAGAGAATTTTTTGTTTTTATTTTGTTCACGTGACGCCACGACCACCAAAGTTCTGGTTGACTTTCTATTGGACATTTCAGCAATTACTGAGCAACAAGTTCGCTTAATTCAATCAAACCTGTTACTTTAAAATGATGAAATTTAACTTCATAGTCCGTGACGACACGACCGCCAAAGAGCGATCTGCGAAACTTATCCGAGTACGCTTATTGACTTTTTATCTAGAATTCAATGGAAACTTCACATAAATGTTGGTTTGATTCCCTCAAACGTGTTATTCCAAAATGCTGCAATTAAACTTTATAGTCGGGCCTTTGGGTCATGGCATAGAGCCATCATCAACCAACAACCTCTTACAGAGTCTTAACAAACCTCTTGTTTCTTTCAGCTATTGTCAGCGTGCGCACTTTCGGTAATAGTCATAGCAGTAGTCTATGCCGAAGAAAGTAAAACGAAAGTTGCTACCAAAAGATCTGGCTATGGCGGCATGAGCTATGGCGGCTATGATGACGGAGGCTACGGTGGTTATGGCGGTGGAGGCTATGGCGGTGGAGGCTATGGCGGTGGATACGACATGGGCTATGGTGGCTATGGAGGAATGGGCTACGGTGGTGGCGACAGTTACGGAGGAGGCTATGGAGACATGGGCGGCTATGGCGGTGGAGGCTATGGAGGTGGAGGCTATGGCGGTGGTGGCGATAGCGACAACGGAAGTGGAGGAGACGATGACGACGACGACGATGACGATGATGATGACGACGACGATGGTGGTGACAAGGGCAAGGGTTATGGAGGCTCGAAAGGCAAGGGCAAAGGAAAGGGAGGCAAAGGCGGCAAGGGTAAAGGCAAGGGCAAAGGAAAGGGAGGCAAAGGCAAGGGAAAAGGCAAAGGAAAAGGTAGCTCGAAAGGAAAAGGCAAAGGCTACGGCGGTGGCGATAGCGGCAGTGGCGAAGATGGCGGTAGCGGTGAAGGAGGCGATGGAGGCTATGGTGGCGGCTATGGTGGAGACTCTGGCAGTGGCTATGGTGGTGACTATGGCGGCGGATATGACATGGGCTATGGTGGTGGCTATGGAGGGCAAGGAGGATATGGCGGTGGTTATGGAGGACAAGGAGGATATGGAGGTGGTTATGGAGGACAAGGAGGATATGGAGGTGGCTATGGAGGACAAGGAGGATATGGAGGTGGCTATGGAGGACAAGGAGGATATGGAGGCGGCTACGGCGGTGACTATGGTAGCGGAAAAGGCGGATATGGAGGAGGAGGCTACGGAGGTGGAAAAGGAGGCTATGGAGGCGGTGGCTATGGAGGTGGAAAAGGAGGCTATGGCGGAGGAGGCTATGGTGGTGGAGGCTATGGAGGCGGCAAGGGAGGCTATGGTGGAGGAAGCTATGGTGGTGGAAGCTATGGAGGTGGAGGAAGCTATGGTGGTGGAAGCTATGGAGGTGGCGGAAGCTATGGAGGTGGCAAAGGAGGCTATGGTGGAGGAGGTTATGGAGGAGGCAAAGGCGGCTATGGCGGTGGCGGTTACGGAGGAAAGGGTGGCTATGGCGGAGGAGACTATGGCGGTGGTTACTCAGTTTCTTATGGCGGTAAAGGCTACGGCTATTGAGATTACTGCAAGAAATTCAAGCACATTCCTTAAAACATGTCTTATTGCCATAGCATCTGCTGCGTGTTAATGTGATAACTTATTTTGAATGCACGCGTTCATTGCATATGCCGAGAAATTTCATTGTGTATATTTGTTTCATACAAAAGCTCACTTTTTCACTTATCAATAAATCATTATTTTTCTGCAAATGACTACGTTGAATTATTATAACGACTGCTGCAGCTTGACACACTCATTTACGGGAAAAAAAATCCGAAAGAACTTGGAAATACATACTTTACGAGTAAAAAAGTTAATTGCTTAGTGCCTAATGCATGGGAAGTATTTTTTATAAGTTGCGCATAAATATTGCATTATTTCGCTAACGAACCCGGATTTAGCCATGCTTGAATGCGATACAAAAAATTAAGTTAAAAACTATCTTTAAATACACGTACAATATAATCGCAACATATTAGTTACCAAACTTCATAGAGTGTCCATCCTCTTGTAGTCGATTCCCAAGGAAATTTTTCGAAAATAGTTATACATTAAAAAAAAATATTTTCGCTAATTTCTATTTTTTGTAGATAAGGAAAAGAAATAACTAAGAAATGGCTGTCAAATTTTTAAATTACCCTCCGGTTAATTTTAAATTACAAACTTTGCATATTTTCTTTTACATACTGTATATTGATAAATACAGCTTGAAATCAAAAATAAGTTTCTATTCGAATAAAATTGAGGCGTAGGATGAAAATGTGAAATAAATCTGCATAATTACGGCCCTTCGCCATCCGTAAATTATAGAATCTGATCAGAAATATTTCATTTTATGACAAACTATCTTCGAAAATCTTCCAATGAGAAAGGATCTCTAGGATATATCCATCAATGCCAATTAATAACATTAGACGAAAAGTAAGTATGAAAAAAAATCCGACCTAATATATAACCATTTCAAAAATCCCAGCACAGTTTCACACATATTTGTATTCATTAACTTTTCTTTCTTACATTATCATAATCGAATTACTAAATAATTGCGCAGTAAATATAATTGCATGTGAAGTATATTCACTGTATACTGTACTGTGTATACATTGTACTACTATTATGTTACATTTATTTACTAATTTTAATTAAACTACTAATTGTTATTTGTTGTTCTTGCTGATATAAAGATATCGAAGGAAACTGGTTTTTCACTGCTGGCATTAATTTACTTCCTTAAAAACTAACGCATGCCAGGGGGCAGTTGTAAAACCAAAGTCGTAGTATACAGTACATCAGATAGCACAGTGAAGATTTTTTTTAAAAAAAACATGGTGTAAGCTGATGAAAATAAAAATTTATATTTAAAAATTTTCAGATACATTTCATCACTAAAAATGAGAATCTTTCTAATTTTTTTCTACAAGCTGGAACACCCAGAATTCCAGAGTTGGTGTCATTTTTTTACAGTTTCAGGCTGCTTAATCGCCCTCATAAATAAAAATTAAAAAAACGTCCTTAATGTTCTCCCAAACAGTTAAAAAATGTTTTGGCAGATCCATAAAAGAGGTCACCTGTGATCAGTGAATTGCTTACAGATTGTTTCGACAATGTCAAATTAAGTGAATGAACAGGTCATTAGAATTATACTGCACTTTTCTATTTATACTTTATAATACTGTTATACCCAAGGTATAACTCGGACAGCAGGGTTAAAAGTTTCATACCAAGTTTTATGATAGTTAATTGCAAGAGTGAGTCAAGAATTATCTGAGTACATTAATTATGATTAAATTTCAAGCAAATTAATACAGGGTTTAATAAATTCCACCGATTTCATTTTTGAAACACGTGATTAAAAAGCAATCTTCAAAAATTAGGAATTCTGGATCTATACAGTACGCATGTTTACAATCAGTACGAAAATTAAAATTGAAATTAACATACTGTGCCTATGAATTAGCAAACTTAATTCTTTGTGACGAATCTTTGTTGTAGCACTTACATTTATTGATGTACATGTAATAACATTGTACGGCAAACTATTATGAACTTCACAGCTATTTCACATTAAACTATCTCCATGTTCCAGGAAGCATGTATTCCAAACTAAGATGAACTTCAAAGCTATGTACATTAAGTTATCTTAATGCTCCAGGAAACATGCATACTCCAAAATAATATGAACTTCACAGCTACATGTATGTTACATTAAACTTTTTCCATACTTCAGGAAACGTACTACAAACTATAATATGAATTTCAAAGCTATGTTGCATTAAACTATTCCCATACTCCTCTTTAAAATTGCAAAATGTAAAATTTGTACATGTGTGAAATAACTAGATTTAGAAACAAATTCAGCATATTTCATATTGTTCAACTACGATTTTGTTTATGTGCAAAGTTGACGAAAATCAATGAAAAATGATCTAAAATTTTAGTTTCAATATTTATGTATTCAAAAATGTATGATTCGTAAATCACTTTAGCTGTACAAAATAAGAAAGTGGAATACATTGCTATAATAATATAATTACAATTTTGAAAAAATTCATCGCAAAATGTGCTACCAGCCAACATGTTATTTTGAACTAAAATCCATGCATGAAATCCAGTGTAGAATATACAGTAAGGGTTTTCCAAAATACTTCGTGTAATGGGGAAATTAACATTTTCTAGAAAAATGTAACTTTATTCGCAATGCATTCATTCAGAATTTTTTTTAAAGAAATTCCAGAAATAATTAAAATGAAAAAAGCCACATTGTTAGGCGAATTTTAGAAATCAATTATATCAACAATATGCTTTTTTAAACACATGCATTTATATATTTTAAGGTGGTGTAATTTGGCTTCATTTGGAACTTCAACGTTAAATTACGAACATATTTAACATTATATGGGATGCATAAACAATTTCTAACTTAATTGTTTGAACGTAATGTATGATTTTCGCAAACTAAAATGCTCAAATTTCAAATGTTTAAGGTATGGGGGTCAATTAAATTAATCTAGAATCACGTCGTTTACTGGGTAGTTTTTTTTAAAGTTGAGGAAGCACGACTTTTAACAAGGAGCACATGATAAATACAATATTACATTTAATTGTGTCATAAAAATGTCAATAACTAATACAAGCTAAACAGAGCGTAAATTGTAACTTTTTTAACTTTAAAATGGGAAGGCACGTGCATACTTTCACTGCACACAAATACGTATACTATTTCTCATTTTATCACATTTTGCTTAACAGTCTATATAAAAAAAAACCAATTTTTAGATGTTTGAATACAACTTGAAAATAGTTAAAGAAACGAAAGAATTCCTCAAATCAAGTTCTATGCTCTAATTTGCATATGATTTGTTGCGAGTAAATGTTCAGCAAACACAAATAGCCTAAATACATGTAAATGTGGGATGTCCATGCATCAATTATCTAGATCGTTTAGAATCGTTTAGAATCGTTTTTCACTAATTTAACTTTTTGGGAGGGAAAAAGCGAAATTAAAAAGGAGACTATGGCCTCATAAATAATTTAAAAAATTTTACATATTTAATTCCAAATATAACGAAAAGAGCAAATGTTAGGCTAAAAAATCGTAAAAGACATTTTACTATATTAAAAATATATGTTTATTTAAATTAATGCATTACGATGCATTTAATTCGAAAAAAGTATGCATGTTAAAATTTAAAGGGTGCGTTTTCAAATGAACTTTTACATAAACATACTGTATTTTCACGGAAATCCAGTTCGAAACGGAAATTCTGAATCACTTTTGGAAATGTACCTTTTAATCAAGCCTAAATGCAATTCACAAAATGCACTTAACAAAAGTTCAAATGCTTTTACATTTCGGATACAAGTTTTCAACTGTACGTACCGTATATTTGTAAATTAATTCTTTGATAATAATAAGGGTTGATAGCAATATACTGTATACAGTGCAGGCCAATATATTTGCAACTGGCTGATAAAAACTAATCAAGTTAATTGAAAAAAGTGTTTCTGTATAAGGAACGATGTGTAATTCCATTTATGCAAAGAATAGGGCCATTTCTTGACTGGAAAAAAAATTCCGGATTATTACGAAACCACCATTCTTGACAGTATTCTGACAATAATGTGACTACCTTGTTGTGGGCATTAACAACAAATTCCATCATAGAAATTGATTTAAAACTGATGAATCTGCCAAAGAATTAAACTTGAAACTCATTGAACTTTAAAATTGTCATATATGAAGGCCACGAGGAAAATACTTTAGATCGACATTATTGCCAGAATCCACTCAAATATGGTAAAGGTGTCGTAATGGTCAGGAGATGTTTTTTCCAGTCAAGAAATGGCCCTATTCTTGCATTAATGAAATACGTCGTTCCATATACCGAGACACTTTTCAAGACATATAATATGTTACCTTTTGTTATTTGACGTTGAAATGGATCGTCTAGATAGCCAATGATCAAAAGCATGTGCCAAAGAATGCCAAAACCTTATTCCAGGAAAATCACACACTGAATTGTAATAGAGTGACCGCCCCCATACCCTGACCATAACCCCCTTTAGAACTTGAGGGGATTTGTGGATCAAAAAATTAACCAGTACTATAAGTGCTAGGAATCAATTTTTTGAAAAAAATTGTAAAACCTGGAAAAAGATCCCACAGTTTACATACTCTGATGAATTTAATTAAATCAATAACCTCATCGTGCATTGTTGTGCTTAAAAACAATAGTTTTGTTACAAAAACTGTATTGACTTGGCTAGTGAAATCTCAGTTGCACTTGTTTTGTCCAGTTGAAAAACTATGTCGTTCGTTTTTCTACTATTTTTAAATAAATATTTATTAATTTCCATACTTTCTCTTTATTATTAAATATAAGAAATGTATAAGCATCTCTCCATTTAGTTTTTTTCCTTTGGGTTAATTCATAAAAAAAAAAATCCCAAGTTGATCAGTTTTTATAAGACAGTTGCAAATGTTTTGGCCGACACTGTAGTTTTGAAATGTACATTAATTCCCCAAAATAATGGAAAATACTCCACTGATTTTCATATTATTTTAGCAAAACTTGTAAGAGTACATCCCTGAATAGATAACTGATTAAAGAATGCAATAAAACAGCTCTGGTGGAAGAGAATGCAGGCAGCTTGCGAATATAAGTAAGATGGCAAACAGTTAAAATAAAAATCCTTTAAATTGCAAACTTTTATGAATCAACATTGTACTATCTGTCTATATCTATGACACATCTATTGGTTAGCCAAAAATCGGTTGAAGTTCCTACAAATTATATTCGAAATCTACATGTTTACAGTCTCTATATATACATTTCTAATGCAAAACTAATGTTCATGGACTGCACAGAATTTTTATTGGAATTAATCAGAATAATTTCGAGTACTGATCCTTAATGAGCTACATTTTTCAGCTGTTGAGTTTCGTAAAAATGGCGGAAGCGCGCCCTCTGTTGGGAGATGTGGCATGCAACGTATCAACTGATTAATGCTCAAGTAAGATAGGAAACAGATAACTTAATTAACAATCCATAAATTGTCTATTTTTGTGAAAGATTTGATGGCCAGGAAAGAATTCGTTGCCTGTGAAAAATGTGAATTTATGCTCTCCTTGAAAAGGCAATAAATAAACACATGTCTCCTATTTTTTAATTATTGTTTTAATAAGGAGAACACGTGTGAAGCTATTTAAATGCTGGGAAAATATAGTGCAAAACTCCCTTTCTCCTTCATAAAATAACTAGAGCGCTGCCAAATTCCCTAATAAAGATAATCAGCTTACTGGAATCATTAAACAGCACCATACTTTATTTTATCATTATCTTTATGCGACAATTTGCTAATTAAAGCATGAATTTGGCTATTATTTTTAACGGAATAATGACATACTTATTTTTGACATTTTCTTACTCGGTGGGAATAAAATAGCATTTTTTTATTTTATTTTACAGTTCCGTTAATTTTGAAAAATGAGGTTATTTTTATCGATTTGTAATATTAATCCTGTCTACGACCAATGTTTTACATTTTTACTTTAGATAATATCTAAATGCATGTGATGAAAAATATCGAATACAAAATTCCCAAAATCCATTTTTGGAATAAAAAGATATTTCGAATAATTCGGTGTTGTTTGTAATGTTTTTTTACACCAGGCGGCGGTGTGTTTTGTCGGACAAAAGAGCTGTTTAAAAACATTTCTATACAACGCTGCCAATTAGTAAACATATTATGAATGCTACACGGAATTTCGTTTAAAAATAAAACCAATAAGACTTGTTAAGACCAAGTAATTAAATGAGTAATAATACCATAAATGCTAGCTTTTCTTTACGTTTTTTAAAAAATGCTCCATTCTGTTGCTTTTTAGATACTTGGGAGTAAGGTCAAACTTGGGAAATTTTTTTGGAAAATACATTTTAAGGATTTTGGAAACTTGTATTCTGATACATTTTTACGATAAAAATTCCACTGCCATATTTGTTGTTTCATTCGCCGAAAATGGACTTACATACTTTTAATTGTGGAAATATCAGAAATATCAAATAAAACAATTAGTTTTAAGTTTAGCAAAACAATACACACAAATATTACAAAAGCAGGTTAATCCTATATTTTTTTGATAAAAGTTTTTTATAAATATTGCTTAAAAAAATAGTTCAAAAAATGACATATTAATGAAAAATCTCTATTTTGATAATTTCAGCAAATTTTACTAACGTATGGCGTGAATATTATTTAAGCAATAATTTTGGTTAGTGTCTTAAAATTTTACAGCAACTTTTCAAAGCAATGCATTTTAAAAACATAAAATCCATACATTATTAAATAAAATTTGAAGCCCGTAAGACTTCAAACATTTAAAGTAATGTAAAATGCAATTCCAAAATATCAGAAAATGCGTTTAATATATTTCAGTAATTAGACTATAGGACTGCAATTCAAAATGCGCATTTGGTTTCAATAATTTGTTTGGAAATGCACTTCAAAATATATGAAACATGCAAGGATGAGTAAAAATATATGTAAAAAAATTAAAAATCTACAAACATTTTAAAACAATCCTTGGACTAATGATACATTGCCACTTGCTTGTTATTTTGCAATATTAAAATAATAACAAAATTTCAAAATTAGTTCAAGTTACCACCTACAGTTTGCTATTTCTGTACAAACTCTACACACTATTTGATGTCTTTTTGGCAACAGCAACAATGCATACTTGATTTTCGTACAAAATCTCACCTTCAGTTTCATTTAGGGGAAAGGAATGGGGGGGGGGGGAAAGGAAATGAATCCTTTGTAAAGCCTAAACAAAGAAATGTGCCTAAATTAAATTGCACCTATCAATACCCATGCAGTATCCAGATTTAATTTTGATCCTGATGGAGATTTCTATCAGCCACAGAAATTCTCAAAATGATTGGTTATAGGTAGTATAAACAGAAGATTTCCAGTTAATTAGATCACATTGGACATGCCACAAAACGAGGCTAGGGATCCCAAATTTCCATTTCTTTTAGCAGAGAAAAAAGTATTCGACCACTTTTATCTCACGTGAAATTGCTTCAAACCTAATTCTATCATATCATGTTATCGGATCAAAGTTTGGCCTAAAATAAACGCCTTCCAGCAAATGGCACGCAGTGGCTCTTCGTTGCTAATTAGGCTTCTGTGTGGCTCTCATTAGGGAGTCATCGGCTTTGAGAAACAGCAGTTATGCTGAAAAGATGCTAGATTATCACTAATCTAGTGATAAAAGTAAGGATGTGATAAAGTAAGTAAGGATGCTTTTTCTCTATATTTAATGTCTGCTATAGGAAAAAATCCCACATAATGCAAGGTGGAATGACCAGTTTTCCAATCTACATGTAATTCTTAAAGGATACATTGTCTTTGTTAGTAATTACTGTATGAGATTCGAAACGTAGAATATTGACGAGGAGATTTAACAATCTCTGATTAAAAATGGGTATATAGATTAACCCCCTGCCATAAAACACTAGGAAAAGATACATATCAAAATAGAGAACAAATGTGCAAGTATTTTGATATGCAATTTTATATAAAAAAACAACAAAAAAAACAATTTGACTGTGCAATACACGTACTGCACATGTGTATGCGTGGCGTAAAATAAAAGCTGCTGAAAAAAAATGTTTGGCAATATATTGCGCTATAATTTCCCCTCAGAAATTTCATTTTCAACTTCCCGGACTTTTCCAGGTTTAAAAAAAAATGTCCCAGACCAACGACAATCTGCATGTACAAGGACAACTTTCCATATTTTGCAATACATGTATTTACTAATGTCAATTTTCAAAAATAAGCATGGCAAATTTCTGAAAATTTTACAAATTTGTATGCGAAAAATGTTGAAAGTCATGCAAATTTGTACTTTGAAAAGGTTGAGAATTTCTCCTCGGAAACTTTTGAAAATTTTGCAAATTTGTTCTCGGAAACCGTTTTTGTAGACATGCATCGGAAATTCCTCTGAAATTGTTGAAAATTTAAAAATAATGTCCTCGGAAACAGATAAGAATTTTGTAAATATGTCCTCGGAAAAAGTTCAAAATTTTGAAAATGTGTTCCCCAACTTTTTCAAAGTAAGTGATTCTTCCCTCACTTTTCCAGAAATTTCTAAGTTTCCTGACTTTTCCAGGTTTTCCAGGTCTGGGGGTACTCTGTTGACTTGGTGTCAACACATAGAGAAATTCCAAGATGTATTGAAATAAATTCAACATTACAACATTTAGTATTACATTCCGAAATATTTTAAATATTCTAAATACATACAGAATGTAGATGAATTTCAAAATAAGATACTACATTGATGTTAGCATAATATTTTAAAATTACATGCATATTAAAAATTAATTTTCAAATATATGTTGGTATTATCACAGTTACATCTCAAAATACGCGTATGTTTCGAATATGCGTCTGGGTGTTTTGGTAGAAGTTTAACACATTTTTTTTTCTTTGGAAATCCCATTTTTAAGCAATATCGTGAAAAGTATGACCCTTTTAGAATATGGATTTGAAAAAATCTACATTATACTTTTTGTTGTTATCCTTCACGACTTAATAGAAATTCATATTTTGGTAATGAAAACTGCGGTTGCGGCAAAAAAGTAATTTTTTGTAAATCCATAAGATTTTCCGCATAGCAAACTTGTTAACTCCATAAGAGGTTCAAAGAATTTATATTTTAAAACTTCGACAACTTAATTGAAATAACTGCTTACAGAATGTGACCACAAAATTTAAACCAAAAATTCAATTATATATAGGCCTACTCCAAAATTCGAAAACAAAATGCGATGCTTGAGTTCAATAAAACGCCTACTTGGAGATTTGTTTTCTTGTAATTTTTAAGTTTCTATACGAAATTTAAAAAACACAAATTCTTCATGAATTTTGTCAAAATAATTAAATTGCAATATAATTTTTTACAAAATATTGAAAAAGTATACAATAAAATTACAGAAAAATACTGAAACGTAACAAGCAATCATAAATTTAAACATAACTTAAATGTCGACAAATTATCATATTTGTTAAAATTAATTATTTTTCAGATTAACTATTTCTGCCATATGTTTAACCTTCTAACACGAATTATGTCTTATCTTCAAAAAAAAATTCATCATAATATAAATATTTGTTTTCGGAAGCTAATTTGTACGCACAATTTTTTTAATTATACAATTGATAATTAAAAACATTCAAATAAATACAAAATATTACTGCATGTACATGTACATTGGCAAATAATACATGCTATAAAGCGCCCTTTATGAATAACTAAATTCACTAAAAACTACCGGACCCCCAAACCCTAAAATTGTCAAAAACAACATAAAATTACAATCACATATCGAGGACAATTTTGACATTCTAAACTGACGTTCCAAGATGGCCTTCGTAAGAAAGTGCATTTTCATAGGCACCTACCTCTGAGTCACAGGTCTCATAGTTTGAAACATTGTCAAATATATTGCTTGTTTCCACGAAAACGTCCGCTGGAATCTCAGAGGTGGCATCGATTTTGCATTCACTGACAATTCACATAAATGTGAAAAAAGTGAAGCCGCGACTGAAATCGGTTGAGTTAAAGCAGCTTGCGTCTGACCAAACTGCCTTTGAAGAAAGTATTGAATCCCCCGTCAAATTCAGTGAAAGTCATCGAGGCTTTGAATTTTTTTAAACTTTATAATCATACTGCCAATTAGTACAAATTAGGTGGGAACTCAAATTCAGGGTAAGGGATTCCGAAACCTCAAAACGTCGGTGTCATTGGGCTACTTTTCGCCAATCAGCATCAACACAATGCCATAATGTGCATCTTCAGCAAAACTTCTGAAAAACTTGTTCTGGGTGATAGGCGTGGTCCTGCCAACCAGCATATAAAAGACACGACGAAAACGGCAGAACATTAAATCAGCATCCACCTCTCCGATAAACCACAACAGTCTTTAGCATCTCCAAAAGGTTTACGAGAAGGTTTTCTTGAATAGAACCAACGATGGCACGCTTGGTAAGTTCACTGTTTTCATAATGATGCAAACTGGAATTTAATTTCATGCCAGTCTGAGCTAGCAGGTCCGATTTCAGAACGTGCAACCAGCCAGACCAGAAAACAAGTTGAAAATTATTAGTTATTATCACAGGGACTTTATTTGCTAACCCTGTTTTTCGAAACTGAATAATTTGAATAATGTACACAATGCGGCAAATATTGGAAGATTTCTCCGATATTTTCCAAAAAGATATCGCGAAATTGGATTACAACATTCATCACATAGAGTGCGTTTTGCATAAATCTCCCTGTCAGAAAAGTATTCCCGTACGTTTTCTAAATATTTGCATCATTTCTCGGTTTCGTCTCGAGTGAGATACGAACAAATATTGGACCAAAATGTCGATTGAAATGCTTCAAACATCTCAAAAGCAATTCTTGTAGCCTATAATTAATATCTTATTGGTCAGACTTCTTGACTGCTATCATGCACATACTGCATGTAGATAACTTTTAGCATTTTTTGAAAAAGTGTATTTTCTTCATTCCCAACTTGACACAGAAAGCTAATGTCAAAATATTTTCATACTTTCAGTTGTTAACAGCGTGCGCACTTTCGGTACTAATAATAGCTTTCGTTGATGGTGAAGAAAGCAAAACCAAAGTGATTTCCAGAAGATATGGCTACTCCAGCATGGGCTACGACGATGGAGGCTATGGAGGCATGAACTATGGAGGAGACATGGGCTATGGTGGAGGTTATGGAGACATGGGCTATGGCGGTGGCGACAATTACGGCAGTGGAGGATATGGCGACATGAGCTATGGCGGTGGAGGCTATGGGGAAATGGGCTATGGCGGAGGAGGCTATGGAGGAGGAAAAGGATACGACCAGAGCGACGAGGATGATGGTGACGATAAAGGAAAAGGAGAGAAGAAGGGCAAAGGAAAGGGAGGCAAAAGCAAGGGAAAAGGCAAAGGCAAAGGAAAAGGAAAAGGCAAGGGAAAGGGCAAAGGCAGTTCAAAAGGAGGCAAAGGAGACAGCAAAGGCTATGGGAGCGAAGAAAGCTATGGAAGTGGAGAGATGAGTTATGGTGGTGGCTACGGAGGTGATCAAGGTGGCTATGGCGGAAGTCAAGGTGGCTATGGAATGGAACAGATGAGCTACGGAGGCGGACAAGGCGGCTATGGAGGTGGACAGAGCAGCTATGGAGGCAGCCAGGGAGGCCAAGGAGGCTATGGAGGCGGACAAGGTGGTTATGGAGGTGGACAAAGTAGCTACGGAAGCAGCCAAGGGGGTTATGGAGGTGGACAGAGTAGCCAGGGAGGCTATGGAGGTGGACAGATTAGCCAGGCAGGCTATGGAGGTGGACAAGGAGGCTATGGAGGCGGTCAATCAACCTATGGTGGTAGCCAAGGAGGCTATGGCGGAGGACAAGGCGGCAAACAGATTGGCTATGGAGGAGGACAAGGAGGTTATGGAGGCCAACAGATGAGTTATGGAGGTGGACAAGGAGGTTATGGAGGCCAACAGATGAGTTATGGAGGTGGACAAGGAGGTTATGGAGGCCAACAAATGAGTTATGGAGGTGGACAAGGAGGCACTGGAGGCAGACAGGGAGGCGGACAAGGAGGTTATGGAGGCAAGCAAATGAGTTATGGCGGTGGACAAGGAGGATACGGAGGTGGACAAGGTGGATACGGAGGTGGTCAAAGCAGTTATGGCGGCAAACAAATCAGCTATGAAGGTGGTCAAAGCAGTTATGGTGGCAAACAAATGAGCTATGGAGGTGGGCAAGGAGGCTCTGGAGGCGGACAAGGTGGATACGGAGGTAGTCAAGGAGGCTATGGAGGTGGTCAAAGCAGTTATGGTGGCAAACAAATGAGCTATGGAGGTGGACAAGGTGGCTCTGGAGGCGGACAAGGTGGATACGGCGGTGGTCAAGGAAGCTATGGAGGTGGTCAAAGCAGTTACGGTGGCAAACAAATGAGCTATGGTGGTGGACAAGGTGGATACGGAGGTGGTCAAGGCGGCTATGGAGGTGGTCAAAGCAGTTATGGAGGAAAACAGATGAGCTATGGAGGTGGTCAAGGAATTAAGCAAAGCGGCTATGGAGGTGGTCAGAGCAGCTATGGAGGTGGACAAAGTGGCTATGGAAGTAGCCAAGGGGGCTATGGAGGAAAACAAATGAGTTATGGAGTCAGCCAAGGAGGGTATGGAGCTGGACAAAGCAGTTATGGAGGTGGACAAGGAGGTTACAGTGGTGGACAATCCAGCTCTGGTCGTGGACAAAGCAGCTATGGAGGCGGCCAAGGTGGTGGACAAAGCGGATATGGAGGTGGGCAAAGCAGCTATGGAGGAGGACAAGGTGGATATGGAGGCGGACAAAGCGGATATGGAGGTGGGCAAAGCAGCTATGGAGGCGGACAAGGCGGATATGGAGGTGGACAAAGCAGCTACGGAGGAGGACAAGGAGGTTATGGCGGTGGACAATCCAGTTCTGGACGTGGACAAAGTGGATATGGAGCAAAACAAACCAGCTATGGTGGTGGACAAAGCTATGGAGGAAAACAAACGAGTTATGGAGGCAGCCAAGGAAGCTATGGTGGTGGACAAGGAGGCTATGGTGGCGGACAAGGAGGCTATGGAGCGAAACAAGCCAGCTATGGAGGTGGACAAAGCAGCTCTGGAAGTGGACAAGGAGGCTATGGAGCGAAACAATCCAGCTATGGAGGTGGTCAAAGCAGCTATGGAGGAGGACAAGGAGGATATGGCCAGAAACAGAGCAGCTATGGAGGCGGACAAGGAGGCTATGGAGGTGGTCAAGCCAGCTCCGGAGATGGGTACACTGGCGGATATACTGTTACCTATGGAGGCAGTCATTATGGCGGAGGCAGTTCCAAAAGCTATGGTTACTGAGATTACCTCAAGAAAACCCAGTAAAATGCTCAAAAAATATTTCTTATTGCAACTACAACAAGAGCAGTGCTAATGTGATACTTGAATGCATGTCTGCACTTGTTATATAATTGGAGAAATGTCATTATTCTGTACATTTGATTCATCCAACTCACTACACTATTTATTCAATAAACTCTATTTTTATGGATAAATGTCGTTTTACTCGCTTTAATTGCAGCAATTTATGAAAATAATGAACATCATTGCACAAGGGTAGCTTATACAAAGAATAAAGAACTGAATCCTTCCTTCATATTTCAAGACTCAATGAGGCTAATTTCCCATTGTTTCACTAATTTTTATATCGGCGGACTTAAATTTGTTTCGAAAAATTATCTGAGGGTTTGCTGACGCCTTTCAGCACATATCATATGCAACTTTGCTACATACTAATATAATAAATTATTTGGAATACACAGCATGCGCATTCCTTTGGACAGCTGGACATTCTTATGATGTACAGCTTCACGATGCTATAAACATACATGTACGTTTTCAACAAAGCAAAATGCGGCGTCTTTCAAGTTTTACTACTGTTTTATCCCTGCGTGATGCTATTTAATTCAATAAAGCGTATATTTAGCAATCTGCATGTTGTTTTTCCAAAACATTTATAGTTTTCTAACGCCTTCTGCACTTTTTCATCTGAGCAAGTTTGCTTATTTAAGTTGGCGACAGTTAACACCAGGCCCAGAAACCATTCGGATTAAGTCGTGCACATATGCCTTAAGCCATCTGGACATTCTCATGAGGAAAAGCTCTTTCAATTTAAAGCGTACCTTTTCAAGAAAGTACGAGAAGAATTTTCTCGTAATGTTGTTTGGAAGCAATTTTGAATATTTGCACAACACAATGTTTTATAAAACGCTGCTATGACAAAAGAATAAAAACGTTTTAATCTTCCACATTTTGAAATACATTTGAATTGAAATGTAATCACTAAATCTTGGATTTTTAGTATGATATCAAATACATTGTACATGTAAATCTTTATATGTTTCCATTCGAGAAAACTGTAGCAGAACATGCATATCAATGTTTTTTTTAAATTTTATTAACTTATTTTTTAAAATGCATTGATAAATGACAGATTTTGATGGCGTTATATAGAACATCATAAAATTCACTTTCCAAACGTCCAAATCATTTATTACATTATTGTGCAAAGTAATTAGTACCCGTTTGTTGAACTTTTACTCTTACGGTTCTGGAGGGATGTTTATCCCACCAGAAAGTATTTTAGCACTTCTGTTACCTCAAGGGCATTCCTGTTTGACATTAAGCAATTACGTGTGTGGCCATGCATATCAACGTTTGTTGAAACAGAAGATGAAGCCTGCATTAATTACGCTTTCAACATTTCGTGAGCTCACTGGGTGGTCATTCAAACAGAATACGGTATGGTGAGTAATTTGCTAACACTTTGTAAGAGGATGTGCTGTGTACAGTAGTGGTTCATTTTCTAAACGATGAGATTTTCTTTTGGAGGAAAGTTGATAGCTTAAAATTTACATTTTCAATATTTTTTCTCAGTACATCAGGGTTCCCCCAGAAATTTAATGTTCAACTTCAATGATTTTCCAGGTTTTAAAACAAATTTCTCTGACCGGCGATAAAATTTACATATACCGATGTTATCCACAATTTTGCAAAATCTACATGTACAAGGACCACTTTCAATATTTTAGTAATACGTGTATTTACAGTACTAATGTCAATTTTACCATATTAGCATGACAATTTTCTAAAAAAAATTACAAATTTGTATTCGAAAAATGTTGAAGTCATACAAATTTGTCCTCAAACTCTGTTAAAATTTTTGAAAAGTTCTCCTAGGAAACCGTATAAAATTGTACAAATCTGTACTCGAAACCAGTTGGAAATTTTGCCCATTTGTGCTGGAAAAGTTTGATAATCTTGCAAATTTGTATAACGAGAAGTTTGCGGAATTTGCAAATTTGTCCTCGGAAAATGTGGAAAATGTTAAAAATCTGTACTTGAAAACAGTCGAAAAAGTGTAAAAAATTTTAAGTTTGTCTTCGGAAACTTTTGAAAATTTTGCAAATTTGTGCTCAGAAACTGTGGGAAATTTTCAAATTTGCACTCTGAAATTTTCAAAAAGTTTGCAAATGCGCCCTGAGATAACCACATATAAGCAATAATTTTGGATTGGGGCAACATAACACGTTGAATTTCCCTGACTTTTCCAGACATTCTCAAGTCCCCTGGCTTTTCCAGGTTTTCCAGGTCTGGGGCTTAGTGCATATTCCAAGGAAAATGATTATTGTTCTTCAAAAATAACTAAAAAGTTCTTTCAAACCGATGAATTTCTTTCCAATTGAAATTACGACATTACAATTTTTTAAAGAAAATTAAGGAAAGTTACATGCACATTACTTTCTCAACAAAAATGACGAAACATGTTTCAAAACATAATTCCAAAAACTTACGACTTTCCAAAAAACATACATTTTTATCTAAAAAACCCAATTGCAATACTTCAAATTAAAAAAAAATACAAGATTTCTCGTAAATAATACTTCTAAATTATTTTGCGTCAATATCGGATTTTTTTGGGTTACATTTCTCGTATCTTGCGGATTACCAGAAGTTTCAAACAATTCTACAGAATTATTGGATATATGCACAGAACCATTGTTTAGGAAAACATATTTCATAATTACGCCCCCCTATAGTTGCACTATTTATATCGGAAACTAAACTTAAGAAAATTGAACCACCAACTGCCTCCTTATCAATAAAAAACTCATTTATTCAATCAATCATTAATCATTATTCAATTATATTTGAAAACGCATTAGTGTGAAAGTCATAAATTTCAGTATGCAAATACCTAAATAATATCAATGTCGATAATCTTGACTTTGATAAAAGTCATATGTGGCACTGTCGCTTATACAGTACATGTATATTGTACATACAGTATGTACTGTGCAAGTACTGTATATCGAGTGATATGCAATGAAAAGATGTCAATATTTGTTAAATTTATGATTCAACTTTCATTGCTCACAAATTGCTTTTTATTTGTTTACTGGAATTTTTCATAAAATTGATTGACGTGACCATTTCGCACCATGAATGGGGTGAAAAAAATGCCCCAGGAATGCATTTGAGGGTTAACAGCCGTATTTTCAAAATGTGTTACGAAGACTAATCAAGAATAATGCGATGCTTAATAAAATGAATAGACGAGGCGCAACAAATGGACGAAAAAACATTTTATTTGAAAAGTGCTAGTTTCATTAGCGCTAAATCTGTGCCATCGGAGATAATCTGAAACTCCCCTTTCCACGGCTGTTTCGCTGCGCCTCTGGCCATTCCCATGAACTGAGTTTAATTGGCTAACAATTGCTGTAATCATATTTGTATACCTACCAAAATTGAAACCCCAAAAAAATCTAAAGACGTATTTTAGAAGCTGCATGCATTGTCACGACTGTTGATTGCCGTTGTTCAATGGCGGACCATCCCATCAGCCAAATCATAACTCACATAAGGCCATTAAGTCCACAAAACAGGATTTTTATCAACATTCCGACAGCTGCACAGCGTGCAATAACGCAAAGTACATGCAGTATATATCAACTTAATGTATATTCCATGCTAGAAATTAACCTACTTCGCTTAGCTTTGACAATGATCTGCCAAAATTCGAACAACAAGTTAACAACATCCAAACACATTAAAAAAATGATTTGAAATACTATCTACCGAGAATATTTCAGGCACATGTAAAGATTTTGGCTATGACAAAAATTACTAATAATTCAATTTCATCAAGACGAATCTCAAAGGACGTCCACATTTGCTCGTAATATAAGAAGTAAAACATCAAATCTGTTCGGTTAAACCGTAGTTCGTATTATCAGAAGTCAGACAAAAAATGACTTCAACAATAAGAACTGAAGCCTCATCGAAGTTTGGCTGAAATCTCAACCCACCTACATGTACATGACAAGGGAAGGTTGGGAAGGTGCTGCAAACTGTTATCGGGGAATTTCCCGTTAAAACGTATATATTTTCGCCATGTTTAAAGTTCCTTTTAACGTATCATAGCGCGAATGTTTAAGAGCTAGAAAATTCCTTCGTTATAGCCAAACAACTGTAATATTCGAATTAGAAATTCGTCTTAAACGAAGAAATCAACATTACTCGTCCATCACCTAGGACAGGGATTTGCAATGAGCTTGTAGTATCAGAAAATCTTAAAGAGTTCTTAATGAGGTTCACTGTAGTATACACATTATTTAATAGTAACATCTTTACGCAATGATGGCTTCTTCAAATTAATGCATCGTTTTGAATAAATTATAATTTGTAAAACATTTTTATATATCAAAATACATTCAACTTTTTGATGTTGGGGAGCAGCAATTTTCTTTGAAATTCCAGATTGTACTTCACGATCAATTATGACCAATATTCCAGTAAAATTTCTTACGCTGTTCTTAGGCTGGTCATCCAATCAGCCAAATCATAACTCACATGTCCATCAACACCAAGTCCATAAACAGGATTTAGCAATGTAAAAGATTTGGAATTATTTTAATTTTCAAACATATTATCAAATTCATAAATGTATTTAGAAATCAGGGTTTTCTTATAATCCATGAACAAGGCATTTGTAAAAATGCCTTTTTTTCATTTTGATCCTTATAATAAATTCATGGACGTCATAATTAAGACATAGAGGATCTCCAGAGAAATAATTTTAACATGAGTGTGTATATGTCAGTCAACGTAATGGATTTTTTGAAACGTAAATCATCATTTGCTTAGGTCGTTACTCGTTTGCAATCTTAACAGGAAAAAACTGAAATTTCGATAAAGCAAAAGTAGAACAAGCAACTCGTATCGTGACACTGAAACATTTTCCCTAGTGAAAAGACGCCTCAGCTTCAAGTTAATTTACAAGCAAGAGCAAGTTTTTTTTCTTCTATAAAATGTAAGAATTATTACATAAACAACCGCGGGGAATGTGAGAATCATAAACTAGGACTTCGATACTCACATGGAGAAAAACTAATCAAGTTTATCAATTAATTAAGGCAGAAGAAGGATGACATACATTTGAAATGCTAAGCATTGTGCATTGAAATATAAAATAAAATATTTATTAAAATACATATGCATGTATTTTTAATTTTATGTTTCAATGCACATGACTCTGCACTTCAAATGAATGTTCAAAATTAAAATTCATTTATACATTCTAAAATAAAATGTTTGTACATTATTAAATATTTTTTCAAAATACATGTACAGATTGAGATATTTGATATGTATGAATACATTATGTACATATACATATCAAATATCTCAATCTGTACATGAATTTTGAAAAGTACTTAATAAAGTACATGCATTTTAATTTTATATTTCAACGCACATGGCGCGGCATTTCAAATACATTTCAAAATTAAAATGTATGTACATTATTAAATATTTTTCAAAACTAAAACGTATGTACGTTATTAAATATTTTCCAAACTTAAAACGTATATGCATTATTAAATATTTTCCAAAATATGCATATAGTATATACAGGGAGATCTCTATAGTCACTGCCCAACAAAATATATATATACATATATCTTTAATATGGTAAGAAATACGGTGATAATTCTTTCAGGTAACCCTTAAAGTCGACCACGGGCTATCCAGAAACCATATTCCCTGTGACCTTGAATGCCGCGTTCAAGGTCATCCATTTTCCAATTCCGAGATTTTGCAGATATCTCAGAAACCGCTGCAGACAGCATCCTAGTGTAAATTAGAAAGAAGGTGTAGTGCGATAAATAATTAGTGTAATAACGTCGGTTTCATATTTTTCAAAACAAACAAAAGCTAAATGGAATTTTTGTTCTCCGTGAGTGACCATACAATGTGCAGGCTGAATCTACATGACACCATAGCTTTGTCGAACAAGAAAATTGTAAACAATTGATAGATCACACTTACTTGAATCAAGTAACATGATATTGTCATAACAAAATTAGTTTTTGGGTTATATGCGTATTGTTGGTGCACATTCGAAATGATCATTATCTGTTAGTGTGGTTGTCTGTTGACTATTTAAAAAACATGAAATACAGTACAATTACCTTAACAAATGGTTATTTTTTGCAGTTTACACTCGTAGAGAAAACAAAATTCCATCTCGCTTAGGTTTGTTTTAAAAAATATGAAATCAACGTTATTACACTAATTATTCAACGCCCTACAACTTTCTAATTTACACTAGGATACTATCTGCAGCGGTTTCTGAGATATCTGCAAAACATTCGGAATTGGAAAATGGTTGACCTTGAACGCGTTATTCCAGGTCATAGGGAATATGGTTTCCGGATAGCCCGTGCACGACTTTATTGGATGTAGGAAAAAATTATCACCGTATCTCTATAGTCTTACCATATTAAAGATGTAATTTTTTTTCGTTGGATACAGATTTTACAAATCGCCCTGAATATATATATATACAGATTGAGATACTGTATATGATATGCATGAATATGTACATATCACACATCTCAATCTGTACATAGACATGTATTTTGAAAAATACTAAATAATGTACATCATTGTAATTTTATATTTCAATGCACATGGCTTTGCACTTCAAATGTATGATAAAAATTAAAATGCGTTTACACATGTACATATCAAATACATGTATCTCAATCTGTACATATATTTTGAAGAAATATTGTATATTTCAATGCAAATGGCACAGTTATTTGCATACAGTATCAAGTTAAATAAAATGTATCCTATTATTAATTTTTATAATACACATTTAATTGAATATTATTAAATAGGACAAAAGATACAAAATGCCCGCAAGAAAATGTAACATTTCAAAAATGAAACTTGAATCTACATTTACGAAGATCTAAAAAAACTTGATAGATGAAATGCATTAGTTTTCACTTTCTTATCGAAACAAGCACGATGTTCTAAATTTTCAAAGGATCGAGTTTAATTAAAACTAGATCATAAATGTAACACAAGGATAGTTCCCATGTACATAGCAAATGATTTCGGCTAATTTTTAACTGAACTATACAAGCATATTAACCTTTATTTTTAACAAAACTAATGCACCACACACACATCTTGCACAATTTTTTCGTATTTACTGTTAAACTGGCAATGTTATGTTCATAATGTTCGGAATGTTAGTTTCTGCGAACTTGTTTCCCTTATGGAATTGGGACACATTAATCCTGTATGCACATAACTCGTCATATGGCCAAGTTTTCCGTATAGAATTTACAAAGAGTCCCCTAAAATTGCACATGAATACTAATGTTGCCTTAAACCATGATTAATATATTCATTCAAATAAGCGTGTTTAGGGTGTCCGCAAATGTAGCATGGTATACAAAATAATTAGCTGCAGAATATTTAAGTTCCTTACTCTTAATTGCTACCTTTTGTAGAGGAAATCGTACGATTTATAAATATAAACAGATGACAATTTATACCGTATAATTATTTTTTTTTACTTACACGTCTTACACTACTTACATTTATTTTTTATTTTTTTAGTAAATTAAAAGACTTAAGATGAACATGATTAGCTAGCTGGACTAATCTTTCTTTTGACAGACAATAAAAGTAGATACTAAGTCAGGGTTCCCCCAGATATAGCATATTCAACTTCCCTGGCTTTTTCAGGTTTCTAAACGAATTTCCCTGGCCAGGACAATGTCTTAATTGACATATGCCAAAAATATCCAAGATTCTGCAAAATCGGCATAGGCAAATATTTAATATTTTGACAAAATTTACTAATGCAAATTTGAACAATAGTTCAAAATTAACGTATGAAAATTTTGAAAATTTGTCTTCAGAATATTCAATTTCTCTGACTTTTCCAGGTTTTTAAACGAATTAATTCCCTGACCAATACAATGTCAAAATTGATTATATGCCATTGTTCAATGTGCCACATAGGCAAATAATCAATATTTTAAAATAAATTACTAATGATAATTTGTAAAATAGTTCGAAATTAACATTGAAAGATTTTGAAAACTTGTCTTCAGAAAATGGTGACAGTTTTACAAGTTTGTACTCGGAAAACGTGGAAAATTTTGCAATTTTGTACCCAGAAAACGTGAAAGTTTTTTGTAATATGAGCAAAATGCAGTATGTTATCAACAAGCTAGAAGCATTTTTTTTAAATGTTAACGAATAATTTTAAAATGGTATTATAAGCGTAAACTTATTTGTCAACCAAATGTATCCGGCGTTTTCAAATTTATTAAAGGGTGCCAAAACAAAATTTTGCAAAGCTTGAAATTTCAAAAGCAGTTTTTGATGTAAATAATACATTTTTTAAACTAATTTTTCTCCAATGTCTCTCATTAACGCTTCCTCCATATCATAAAATCATGACCCTTATTTTCACAATGTTATTTTTTTTTAATTTGAGGAGAAATTGAATTTTACGTTTTTGCATTTCAGGTTTAAGGTTCAGCACACACTTAAAGAAAATGATATAAAATTGTCCAAACATTTACTGCTTTTTAGCATTTCTTATTTTTTAAAATGTTTCCAATTATTATTATAGTTCTTTAATTATCTTTAATTATCTATCGTTCTACTTTCAATTACTTTAATTTGCGTAATTTCCGCTGGACATGCTTCTCCATATAAATGTGCATATCTTTATTCGTCTTTAATTATGTAATAAAGCAATATTTTTATCTTAACATCCTATTTTCCTTTTATTTTTTCATAAATTGCTTATTTATCTACTAATCCAATTTTCCAATTTCCCATAATTTCAACTTTCAATAATTTAAATATTTTGAACCCATTAAAAAATGGCGTTAAATACAGTAAGCGATGTAAACTAAGTATAGTTATTAGCTACTATTTAGCCGATTTTGCTATTCAACAGTTCGGATTGACAGCTTTACCTGCTGAATTCTTCATTTGTTGATGTGACGTTACTGATAGATTATACATGTATATATGTGACGCACAAACATCCCCATTGGATAAATCTGAAGCCCTCCGTTGGAAAGGAGCAAACGAATCTCATCTTATTCAGGGTCTCCCCAGAAATTTAATATTCAACTTCCCTGACTTTTCCAAGTTTTTAAACAAATTTCCATAAACAAGACAAGGTTAAAATTAACATATGCCAATGTAATCCACGATTTTGCAAAATCGATATAGGACAATACTCAATATTTTGCAAAATGTAATAATGATAATTTTGAAATTTTTTCAAAATTAAACATAGGAAAATTCGGAATATTTTGCAAAATTAGCATAAGAAAATTTTGCAAATTAGTCTTTAGAAAATATGGAAAATTTCGCAAATTTGTATTCGGAAAAGTAAGGAAGTTGTGCAAACATGTCCTGGAAAAAAGTGGAAAAAAGTTGGAAAAAATGTGCATCCAGAAAACGTAGAAAATTTCGCAAGTTTCCAGGTCTGGGGGTACCCTGTTATTCCGAAAACACCAAAAAAATTCTGAAACTTGTCCATTGCCGGACTTTTAAGCGCTTGCGAATGCAAAGATATTACAACATGCAGCAATTTACCTTTTATGGTATAGGAGAGGGCTAAAAAAGCTAACTTCAAGTGGATTTTCGTTTAACCGATTTTTTAGCCTCGCACCTGCGCACATTTCAGCTCTCTTCAGTTGGCTACGGAGATTTAGCCCCTCATTGACACCCCTTAACAACTTCAGAAAATAATATGAAATCCCTCTTCAGCACTTTTAAATAAATTTAATTTTTAAAAATCGTTCATCATGAATAAACATTCAAGTGGGAAAAAAATCCTAAATTACTAAAAAGGTGTCGCGTTAATGAGCCAGGAATTGATTTGCGTGTGCTCAATTAATGTAAAAACCATGCACAGAGAGAGAGAGTTGCTATTTTTCTGCGAATAGAAACTAAAGATAATGAAGTTAAAGCACGACATTTACCCGATTAAAACCCAAAAAGGAATATAATTGGCAACTCAGGAACAAATAGGAAATGTGTTGGTTTTCTAATTATGCAAATTGATAATAGGCTGTCTGAATGTTGTTTTTTTTTGCAAAAAAAAAAAAAAAAAAAAAAAAGACAACATACGCACACGGCATTTTCAGCTAACGCCCAGAGTTTTTAATTTGAGGCAAGCGGTTTGGAGAAGCATAAGGATGTAACAGTACTCTTTCTCTTCTTTTTCAGAAAATTAAAGTGGAGTAACAAAACACCGTAATTTCCGCATATCAATCACCATAAGCCCCTTGCCTTTGCCAAATAAATTAACATCTTGGAGAAGACTGGAACATTTTCAGAAATACGAGTTAATAGCACAATTGCGGTATATTTTTGCGGGCATTTTAGTCACTATTATGCCAAATGTATGAAGACAAGCAGAATTACTGTTTGAAAAACGCTCCTGTCATAACATTCCTTAAAAACCAGAGTAATTTACATAAATACATTTTAATGCATTTGCGTTCCAGGAAGTAGACAGTATCGCCAGGCAGGCAGCAATGTTTTACAATTGATAACAACTGATTTAAAGAAAAGTTAGCAATACCAAGATTGTGGAGAAAATTGTTAACGATGTGAATACAGGTATGTGCACCCAAGGTATAAGAATTTGTATATTTTGTAAAATTCGCATAAATGTTGAACAATAATTTAGAAACTAATTTCGTATAATTAAGTAATCAGTATTAATGTAATGTTTTCAATCGTTTCTAACATTAATTTAACATTAAAGGAAGGTATTATTCATTGTTAGGAGTTGAGACGTCATTCTTAATATCCAGATAAATTTGTTATTTTCACATCTTTTTGTAATTTATAAATGTAACTCAAACTTAATTCACGTTGTTAAAAGCAGCAGCATTTATAAATACCAAAGATAGCATTTTAAAAGATATATGATTTAAAAATATTTTGAAAAATATTTTTAATAAAAATTGATGTTATTTATGGTGGTCCATTCTCTATGGCAATTTTCTGAGATAGTGTCAGGCATAAAACTAAATAGTTTTGTTGTAATTTTCCTTTTTTTTAAATAACGAAGAGAACTAACAAGAAATGGAAAATTCCACGTGTTCAAACTCTTAATTTTAAATTAAAAAATTTCATAATTCGTCTCGATACATGCATTGATCACTGATCTATAAAACCAAAATAAGGTTCTTCGATTTAAAAATCGTTCTTTGGGAAATTTTAAAACGAGACATTCCCAATTACTATTATCCTATAAATAATATTTTCCTCCGTTGCCTCTAGAGAAATAAGTAAATAAAGCACTTCATTTTATGCCTCAAACTATCTTCAAATGCAATCTTTTTCATCAAAGAAAAACAGAACTACGTAAACCCAACCAGTTCAATGTACTGCATTCTCAATATTTTGACTGTCTACAGTAATTATGATTCTTCAGGGAAATATAACCTTCTAAATTTGAAATCAAAATGTTCTTTATTTAGATCAACACGACGTTCTTTAATGTATATATATATATATATATATTACAGTTAATGCTCTCTTTGAGATGTAATATGAGCTATCCAAATGTTATACATGTGTTGCCCATGACCTTGCACCCAATAATCAATGTCATTTACCCTTCTCTCTCCGTATTGGAAATCTTCGCAAATGTCTCAATAATCGCTGGAGATAGAGCACTATTCTAACTTACAAAAGGTGCAGGGCATTAGTCTAATAGATTGCTACACAACAAATGACTTCAGAGCTTCTTGTATGTTTGCACCCTTGCATAATACTTCTACATTGCAGGAAAGCTCGAATCCTAAAACAAACCATTTCCTACAGCTTGCCTGCAATGTAGCGGTGTTATGCATGAGTGCAAACATACAAAAAGCCCAAAAGTCATTTATTCTGTGGCGATCGATAATTAAATGTTGCAAATGGAGCCATTAAACTAATTTTTCGACGCCCTTCAAGTTTTTAATTGACTTCTTCTTTGTATATATTACCGTTTAAGATATAGAACCTAAAGACCCTTGAAATGGGCCTTAGGGCCAAATAGTTTGGGCACCATTGCATTACGCACCCTTTATGGTTACTATATGTTCCCCATATCCGATTTTTTCGTATTTGCACCCATTCTGCTTATTTTGGGGGAGGGGGAAGGGTGTAGAACAGACTGTTTACTCACGATGTATAGGCCTACATCATATTCAGTGCTTACATAGTGAGTTTTTATAAAAAAAATCACATGAAATAAGAGGGTAATCTGGAAAACCACATTAACCTAAATTAGACAAGCAGAACTTTCTTTGTTCCTTAAACGACATTTGATTTCAAGTTGTGGGTTTGAGCATCTAGTCATCGATGCAAGACAAACAAAGGAGAAATCTAAAGAAAAACGGGAGGGAAAAAAACGAAACATTAATTAATACCCTGTTGGTAGCTCGAATATTTATTCGAAACTTGCTCGTATCAGATTTGCCACTCGAATATTCCACGCATCGACCGTCTTATCTCGCCGTTTCCAAATATTTCGATTAAATGTCATTGTTAGTCACACTCCAATTCAAGCAAAACTTCCGAAATTCCGATTCAATCCCGCATTTGCATTCAAGTAATTAAGGCAGATGCCATTGCATACATTGCTTATCTCAAGCGCTCTGAGAATAGTGATGATCAAGAAGGTAAAAAAACTGGATTTTTCTTACTCAAGGAATATGTAACGCATTTTTTTTTGCAGGAACCTCTTGGATAGGATACGTGAGATGGGCAAGGCTGCCATTGTTAGGTGTGTTCGTTTTCACCGCACCCTCCAGGCAAATGTTACAAAACTAGTATTTAAAATAAGTTAGATGCCTATGGCCAATGATTTTCCAAAAGTACAGTAGATGCAACTTTTTTTCGACATGTCACTGCAGCATCAGTTTGCTTACCGTTCTACTTTCTAAGGAAAAAAAATCAATAAAAACCACAAGTTTCGTGCAGAAATCCTCAAGTGTATCACCTGTTTCCTAGAAGTTGTTCTCAACGTTTCTTAAGGCTGACAAGCGCGTGCTCAATCCTCCTCCATAAGTAAGGGTTTTAGTAAAAGCATTATCTCGAAGAATTTTTCACGTTAAGAAAAACTGTGATTGCCTAATTGCTAATCAATGCTAATTGCAACCTGAAAAATTGGCAGCCTGACAGAAATGTTGACCAGACGCGTTCTTCCAAAAGCATTTTGGATTTTAGGATCATGTACAGTGAAAGTTGAATGTCTCATCCAACTTCAGCTTTTTGTCTGAGTTTCTAGTCTGAGTGTATTTTTAATATTTCATATGCATCAGAAACGAAAAAGCTAAATGAGAAAGAAACACGGAATTAAAAAAACAAATAAGGTAAATAAAATGAGATAAAAATCGTGGTACTAACACAAATGTTTTATGAAGTTATACTGGTATAAAAAACTATTTAAAGGCATTGTAATGATTTTTAGGAGAAAAAAATGTCTTTATACCGCAGTCTTAAAAATTCAGAAAAAAATGTGCCGAAAACTTCAGAAAAATGCCTTTATAAATACTCAGAAAATGTTCTTTGGAAATATTCAGAAAATTCAGAAAATGCTCGTTCAAGGAATTTTTAGAAACTTCAGAAAATGTTCTTTGGAAATATTCAGAAAATTCAGAAAATGTACTTTGAGGAATTTTTAGAAAATTCAGAAAATGTTTTTTTGAGGAATTTTCAGAAAGTGTTGTTTGGAAATATTCAGGAAATTCAGAATAATTCTTCCGAAACATTCAGAAAATGTTTTTTTTGGAAAAATTCGGAAAATTCAGAAAAATATCTTTAGGAAACCAAATTTGTAGTTTTAGAAAAAAAAACTCATGCAAAAAAATGTGTTTGAAAATAGTTTATGGAAAGATCGTCTTATAGAAAAAATTGAGGAGTTTGTAAAAACCGTTGTGTTTTTAAGAAAATATTGTTTTCAAAACTATTTAGAAAGTTGCACATTCCTAAAAAGGATTCCAAAACCCTTTTTAATTTTTCGTATTTATTTTACTGAAGAAGTATTGCGAATTTAAAATGAGTATGAAAGCTTTCTGACATTATGATAAAAAGAAAATAAGTACCCTTACAGTTTTTAAACAGTTTAGAAACATACATCGTCTCGAGTTCTGAGATCGTTAGAAAAGATTATATGTTTACTTATTTTTCTTGTTTATCATTTTTTGTTTTTCCGGTAAAATATCATTTTTTCATCAGCTGGCTTAATTTTCAAATTCCATTTAAAAACGAAATCCTCGGAAAAACAGAAATCTATTCAAAATATGCATTATCTACTGTATAATAAGGGAATTAGGTTACTTTATTTTGCTTTCAACCAGAGATTTCTTGATACTAAGAATACTTTTATTAGGAAAGCTGCATGTCACGAAAGACAACCGTGATTTCTAGGAAAATATCGATTTATTTGACATGAGTACAGTACATAAATTGAGCGAAATCTAGTTATAAATAATCCAAATTGCCAAAATTTTCTTTTTCTTTCAAGCGTAAAAGCAAAGTATGTTTTTATGCAGGATCCCATAAACAGACCATCATGCAGGATGGACGAGATCTAGCTTAATGTCAAGAGATGGCGCTATATTATACGTATTTCTGTTAGTACGAACTCATTTCCAGTCCGCGACCTAGGGTATGGACGAATAATGTTAATTACTTCGTTTAAGATGAAGTCAGATTTCCGAGAATAGAAAGTTTCGTCAAAAAACTAATGAATTTTTGAGTTCGCGAGCATTCGCGTTGTTACCTTAACACGAACTTTAGACAAAATGAAATAAATACGTTATAAGGGGGAATTCCCCGATAATTAAACTTTGCATGCAGCACATTCCCTGATTTCCATTCATATACATGTACGTGAGGTAGGTTTCATCGAAACTTCAATGAAACTTAAGTTCTTATTGTTGAAGACATTTTTAATCTAACTTCTTATAATACGACTACGGCTTAAACGAACAATTTTTGACGTCCTTTGACTGTAATGTATTATACAGTGTATACGTTTTACAAATGTTCTCTCCATGAGTTCCCAGCATTCGCGCAATGTTACTTAAAAACGAACTTTAAACAATATCAGCCATGGACAATATGAAAAAAAAATACGTTATAAGGGGATATTCCCCGATAAAAGTTGCAGCACATTCCATGCATTCCTACACGTTTGGTAGGATTTGATCCAAACTTCGATGAAACTTTAGTTCTTATTGCTGAAGATATGTTTTGTCCGATTTCTGATAATACGAACTACGATTTAAACTAATAACATTTTAATTGATGTCCCTTGAGATTCGTCTTATAACGAAATCCCACTGTAAAGCATTAAACGTTTCAGAAATTTTTTCGTCATGAGTGTTTGTTGAAAACAATCTTGGTTGGTGTGCAGCAACAAAATATAATCAATCAGTTACTAATTTCTCAGCCTTGTTTTTTTTAAGAGGTAACAGAAAATAAACATATATTCACATACAGTTTAAAAGAAAATATCTATTTACCGAAAAAACTGCACTGAACGTTGTTTGCAAAATGAGTTATATAGCAAAAAAAAAATGACAAATTTTTCACGTGCGTTGCTTATGCTAATAACGCAATGATGATTAAGGAATTATTAAAAGTAGTTCAGTGGCATGATTACCTCAAATTAATCATGAGCCTACAGAAAGTCGCCATCTGTGCCATGCAAAAATTGACACGCAACATCGACTATCTAAAAAATTAAGCATAATGCATCGCCCACAGTCAGGAATAAACGTGGTTGTTGATTGTTGTCCTGATTTAAATGGAGGTGTTTTCAATTTTTTTTTCTTAAAAAGTTAAATTCACTTTTGGAATCAACTGTCAGAACTAAGATTTATGAAGCATGAGAATGCAAGCATAAAGGCATAAACTCCATTAACAAGTACTTAACGATTTTCGCAGAAATTTAATTTGACTTTTACTGGCTACGTGCTTCGGCTGGTTTTACAAGTTGAACCTATTTCATACACAGCATAGAAAAAAAACTATTCATGTGCAGAAAAATTGGGGCAGGGTTTCCCCCAAAATTTCATATTCAATTTCCCTGACTTTCCCGGTTTTTAAACAAATTTCCCTGACCAATGACAATGTAAGAATTGACATATACTGTACATGTACCAATGTTATCCACGATGTTATCCACGAGAACCTGAAGCAGGGTTCTCTCAAAAATTTCATATTCAACTTCCCTGACTTTTCCAGGTTTTTAAACAAATTTTCCTGACCAATGACAATGCCAAAATTGACATTCACCAATGTTTTCCACGATTTTTCAAAATATACATAGGACAATATTCAATAATTGGAAAAAAATTGTTTATTTTAATTTTGAAACTTTCTTAAAATTTGCGTGACAATTTGTTGAAAATCTAAAAAATGTGTATACATAAAATGTTGAAAATTCTGCAAATCTGTATTAGAAAACAGTTGAAAATTTTGAAAATGTATGCTTGGAGATCTTGCAAATTTGTTTTACGAAATGTTTTAAAATTTTGCAAATTTGTGCTAGCAAAACGTGGAAAATGTTGCAAGTTAATTGTCTTCAGAAACTACCGAAAAGGTTGCAAATTTGAACTCTTGAATAAGTTACAAATTATGGAAGTTTATCCTCGAAAAAGTGGAACATTTTGTAAATGTGTCCTCGGTAAATTTTAAACATTTGCAAATTTGTCGTCGGGAACTGTTGACATTTTTGCGAAATTGTAGATAATTTTGCAAATTTGCATGTACTGGGGAAATTTTAAACTGGGCAATGAGATAACCATCTACAGTACAATGTATATGCAATAATTTTAAATGCAGTACGTTTAATTTCCTTGACTTTTCCAGACATTTCCCAGTTTCCAGACTTTTCCTTGTTTTCCAGGTCTGGGGGAACCCTGTGCAGTGAACGTTGTTTGAAAAATGCTGGAAATTTACATTTCAATATTTTTCTGAAGAAATTTCTTTATGTAGCTGTTCAGAATTCTAAGCATTTTTTCAAGACAAAAAAACCTTCCAATTAGAATAACGTTCTAAGGTAATTATTACCAGGATAATTGCAACAACAACGACTAGCTGTCAAAATTTAGTAAAAAGTTGCATGACTATAATTAAAAATTAACTGCAAGTATGATTAATTTAGAGCAATCCAATTTGCTAATAAATTCTGCTTTGCTAATATTATCCTAAACAGGTAGTGCATCATTGATTCATTTTAAGTCATTTTATAAAACGTCAACAAGCTGCATATGATCATCATGTCTCTTGACGTAATTTAAGAAATCATAAGAAGAATATAAAGTGCATTAGATCCTCATACATGTATGTGATGTTAAGTTCGATTTATCAATAACTTGAAATTATAAAATTTTGACATTTCCCACGCGACCCAATTTTTAGAAAACACTGGTTTAGGGCCATCTTAGAAAAGGATATTCCATGCCATATTTTTGATGTTTTTTTTTTCTAAAAAACTGTTTTGTAGTTCACGTTTTCCCATCTTGCTGTCTATCATCCCATTTTGAGAATATCTCCTTTCTCTGCTGTCTCAAATTCAGGTTAGACGTTCATTTTTTCCCAATTTCATATTTTTTTAAACATACGGAATAGAATGGGACAACACCCTAGCTTGCAATTAGCATAATTTGAGACAAACGTCTATAAACAAAAAACGGATGGAGAACGCGCATCCATTTTTACTTTAAAAATTCTGCTATAGGGAGATGATTTTTCAATTTAGCAGTCAATTTTCTTTTTTTCAGACAAGTGTTATTCTATCATTACTTAGAATTGTGAATTTTTAGAAAACCCTGCACTACCCTAGATATAGAAAAATTGCAAATAATTTTTACATTTTTGACGAGCTATTTATTCTGAATCGCTACAGATGGCGCTGCGAAGTTCGAATACATATGTATATTTTCATGACATGCACGTACACAATGCAAACCTGTCAATAAAAGTAGATGAATAATTAAAAATTGTCGATAATACGTGACGTGACCTAATGGACTTGAACAGATTCAACATTGGTTACATTTCCATAAAGGATTTGTCACACTAATGTGTGCGAACAAGAAAATTTAAAGAAGCGTAGAGAAATCAGATCATTCAGGTTTACAGTAAACAATTAAACCTGTTCCTTTATCCTAATTTTCATATAGCTTCATTAGCAGAAAAATTCTGAAAAACAGGTTTCTCAATTCATCCGGCCTTCCCCAAACATCCGCCTCCTCCCTCTTATCAACTTTCTCAATAAAAACCTGAATTATGCATTAAATATCGATACGGATAAAATGGAAAGTGATTAAGAGGCATTCGAGCACAAATTTTCAGCAAAAAAAACCTAAAAAGTTAGCGAAAGTGAGTTAAGGTGCGCATAATATCTAAGGAATTATGTCATTAAATTTCAGTTCCTAAGTCATAAAAGTGTTTTGAAAGCATTTTTTTTTCTCGACTGTGCCAATTTTTTTTTAATGAAAATGCCTCTTTGTGGCTTTGCTAAGTGCAATAAATATTATCCAACTATGCACCAGTTAGTCAATGTATATCATGATATGGAAAGGTAACTAACTGTAGGGTCATGCAAGCCCCTTACACCTATATATAAATAGGCCGCAGGTGAGAGGATAATTGGCAACAAGTAGATGCAAAAGTTTCAAAAATGCAATATGCGTTTTTTAAGAATTCTCGATTGTCAAATTAAAAAATGTATCCCCCTTTTCTAGTAAGCTGGGAATTCCCATGTTGAAAGAAAAAAAACAATTGTATAGTCTACAAATTTAAGATTTTCATGCTAAATATAAAATGTGTCAATTAAAATGTGACCAATTTATATTCCCATCATGTATACTTATAAAAGGTATAAATTAGTAAGATTAAAAATACATATTTTCCCGGATATTCGAAATATACAGTATAATTTAAATAAATTGTATTGAAAATGCATTTTTCTCAGTAAAAAAATGACAATTATATAATTATTTATCAATTTTGATTAATTTTTACATGTTTTTGCAACTTAAAATTTTTTTAAAAACGTAGCATTTTTCTAGTAAACTGGGAATTCCCCTGTTTAACGAAAACATAAGCATTTATAGTCAAAAATATATGACATTTTTCAAGTTAGAACAACACGTTTCAAATGTGACCAACAATTTATATTAGCAATATGCATGCATGTATTTCCGCCATGTACATGTATACCTATAAAAGGTTAAGTAGTTAAGATTAAAAATACATGTATTTTCCAGGATATTTTAAATACAATGCATTAAAAATTTATTTTTCACAGAATAAAAACGATAGAATTATATAAGTATATTTATTAAATTTGATTGATTTTTATATTCTGTGCGCCATGTATATTTAAACATATTAAAATGAGTATATTATTTATACATGTATGTGTTAAATTTTAAGTAAAAATATAAAATATTGTTTCATTTATGACCTCTATACATATGACAGTACCAGTAAGTCATTATATGTGGTATACAAATATGTGCTTTGACATCAAAAATCTACATGTTCATGCAGGCTGTATAGTTTAATTTTAAAGTGAGTTTAAAAATGTAGAATTTCAAATGTATAGTTCTATTTTTCTTTGTCAATTTAAAAAAAAATGAAAATGTTCAACCCATGCATAAAATATGCACGTTGTGATTCCAAAAGCTCGCGCAAGTATGGTATTACTGAATATCAACAAAACTTGTCAAATGTTTAAAATTTCACTTGGCAATATAAATGGCGATTAGGGTGCACTGTACATGTAATTCGTAGCAGCTGGTGAGCAATAAACTAGTCAAGGATTTTTGAACATCAAAATTATAATTATAATAACCTCATTCAGGACAATCAGGAGTGTTTGTATGATGCTTTACGTCAAAAAGCATGCCTATAGCGCCATCTAGAGGTTGTCCTACATAACCGTCTTCTAATACTATGCGATAAAACAGCGCAAATTTTCAAACTTTTGTAAATAACCTTTCAAATATACATGTACATGTGTATACTACAATATGGGCCCATACTATATGCGTCCAACAAAAGCAAAAATAATTAAAATTATCCTAAAGTTTTTCGAAATGGTATTTTTCAACATACTGTTAGTTAACACATAACTAATGTGTTAACCATAAAAATATGTCCGAATAAATAGTCAAAAAATGTCCGATTAAATCTTAAAAAAAAATATCCTAAAATAGGGCATTTTTATTAATGACGTCATCAACTTAAAATTCTGATAACGTCAGTCATAAAAATTGTGGACAATGACGTCATTCATTGTGTGCAAATGAATTTAATCGGACAATGTTTGATTTAATGTTCAAAAAAAGTTAGAAAAAAGAAAATGTGCGATTAAATATACGTAACAATGCCCGATTTAACGGACGAAAAAATATCCTATAAAATGTTCGAATGAATGAATGTGCCATTAAATATTCAAAAAATTTAAATATTGAAAAAAATATTGAAATATGAAAAAAAAACTATGAATGACGTCACTAAAAATTGTAAGAACGTCAGCATCATACTGTTAATTTAATGATAGCATTTTTTATGATGCTAACATTCTTACAATTTTTAGTGACGTCATTCACAGGTTTTTTTTGTATGATAACGTTATTCATAAAATTTCTGACGATGACATCATTAAAATACGGATGACGCCATTTGTTAAATTGAGATGATGTTGTTATTCGTTAAATTCTGATGATGGTGTCATCATTCACAATGCCGTCCCAGATATACATACAGTTCGACTTTAAAAATTGCAGGATAGCACAGCTATCTTCCGTTGTCTTTTTTCCACGTTTTTTTTTTGTTTTTCAACATTTTCATGCATTATGATGCACTCTCTCACACACAGCAGGTCACATAGTAGCAGTCACAAAATCACAATGTGAAGACAGCAGTGGCCGCAAAGTATAAAGACAACAACCAATGAATAAATATAGCCATATGATAGTTTTTGTTTTGTTTTGTTTGTTTTTGTGGAGTTTTAACGTTGGCCTATTTCTGCTACGAGGCTAAACACCAACGCCATGGGATGGGTCAGCGTCAGTACGTCACCTAACTGGGAATTTTGCCTATACGAAGGGAAACTTCCACGTAGGGATCCATGTAGAGATCAAACGGGATCTACAGGATACCTCGGAGATCTTATCCGAAAAAGCCGCCACTTACAGAATTATGCACATGTGCATCCTCAAAATTATCACCGACCTCGACCGGGGAGCGAACTCCGCAACCTAGGGTTGTATATATGATATAGTGACCATAGTGTGAAGACAGCATGCATGCAGTGGACATGTAAAAATGTGAAGACGACAGTCAGTCACCAAATCAGATTGTGAAATAGGCGGTGAGTAAACTACATAGTGTGAAGTCTGCAATGCAAATCATGGTCAGGGTTGCCACCACATTTGAAAAATCGACTTGCCTGACTTTGCGTGACTTTTGTCCATTTTATTCTCATTTTTGCCTGACTTTGCCTGACTAAAATTAAATTTAAATAGCTTCCTTTTTTA
>JAQGAO010000176.1:0-44154 GCA_034697705.1 Ommatoiulus sabulosus | reverse complement strand
TTTCCAGCAGTTTCCCAGACAGTTTTCAGAATTTTTGTCCAGACGTGTGCTAGGATTATCGACGCAAGTTTCCCAGCAATGGTCGGTCAACTCGTGCACCAAATGATGAAATCTCATGAAATCTCATCAAATCTTGTCATACTCTTGAAATGGGAAAATCGTATGAAAGTATTAATACCACCAAGTATAACACTTACTTTTAACTATGCTTTTATGTCCCAAATGACTCGCAGAGTCCTCGAGTCTCGAGCTGCTTTGTTGCGTGTTATGAAAGAAACACTTCACCATGTTTTTTGTTAAATAATATAATAATTTCAATGTAAAAAATAAGAAACAAACCTGCTCTCCTGACGAAAACTCTTATACACGCATGGGCTGTGTCACGCAAAGCAGGGCCACAACAAACAACGCCACATGGCGAGCACAGCGGGAACTGGCAACATTATCGGCACACAAGCTGTAATGCTTCGGTATTGGTCGTTTCCTCACCTTACTTCTTACACCGTGGTATAGGGGGTTAGCCGCTATGGTACTGTGACTGTACCCACAGTATATCGTGCTGTACCACGACTGTACGTACGTGTTAACAGTTTGTAATGATTATTAGAAATGGCAGCCAACATTAAACAAGAATACGCTGACGTCTATCGCAAAATTGACCTGCAATCTGCTGCTGCGCCAATCAAGTCGATTGAGGTAAGCACGTGCAATATGTCACATCAATGTGCATGTGTAATGAAAGAAAACAAACCTGTGCTCTGACTATGTGCTCCGAACTACTTAGCTGAACACTTACTAGATCAGCCTTGCATTCGGAAGGTCTAGGTAAAGCAGTTATGATGAATCTATAGCAGTTTCTTCACGAAAAAGCACGTGCCCATGCAGATAATTTTTGTTTTGAGTATATAATTTCATGACAATTAGTTATGTCTTTGTATATATACACACATCAATGGACAGACGATCGACCACATGTAATCTAGTAGATCGTTCACCCATGGTGCTTCAAAATATCTTGCATTGTTCAGTTAAGGATATTTTATTATATATTGCTATCCCACTTAATAGGATACAATATAGCTTATGTAATGCATATTCATTAAGAAAGATTCCTTTTTGTCAAGATCCTAATTTTGCAATTTTTGTTTACAAAATTCCCCGAAAATTAGACCAGAACCTTGCTCCTCCCTAACGTTACTTTCTACAGTTTAGCATGCTATATGATAATTATCATCAATCATCATCATCGTGTTTATCAGTCCAATATGGGGCCGTGCCTCGATCACGAGGCTCTATAGCCTTCTTTTACTCGATACGCCCTAAAACCTCATACTTAACTCACCTATACTAACTTAAAAGAATATCCTTGGCATTGCAGGAAAAATGGAAGCTATTACCAGAATTTCTGAAGACCAAGGGACTGGTCAAGCAGCATATCGACTCATTTAACTATTTTATAAATGTGGAAATCAAGAAAATAGTCCAAAGCAATGATAAAATAATATGTGATGCTGATCCTAACTTTTACATGAAGTGAGTATTGGCTTTGTAAAAACTCGTCCTTTTTTGTAACTCTACTTATACAGTATACTCAGTATCCAAATCCAATAGATAAATTTAACCGTAAATGAAGATACTTTAGCAAATAATACATGTATGTATGTGACATAATTGCAGGTATCTGAACATTTACGTAGGGATGCCAGATTTTGAGGAAGAATTTAATGTGACTCGCAAAACAACGCCACATGAATGTCGTCTCAGAGATATTTCATACTGTGCACCAATTACAGTGGATATTGAATACACGAGAGGATCCCAAAGAGTTATCCATAATGGATTGGTCATAGGAAGGTGGGATACCATGAAAATAAGATTATAGCAGTGTAACATTTAGGTTGTTCACACATTTTTTTTTCTTTACAGAATGCCTATAATGTTAAGAAGTTCAAATTGTATTTTGGCAACTGCGACGACGGCAGAAATGACCAAGTTGAACGAATGCCCACATGATCCTGGGGGTTACTTTATTGTCAAAGGTCAAGAAAAAGTTATATTGATTCAGGAGCAGCTGTCTCATAATCGAATGATCGTGGAGGATGATCGCAAAGGCAATATTGCGTGTCAAGTGACAAGGTATGCTCACCAGCTCTTAGATTTGGGAAGGACAAATCTGGAATTCGGGCAGGCAATGAAATTAATTATTTGGAATTTGATGTGGACCATAAATCAACTCATCTAGAGTTGAGGCATAGTGGAGGGCCTTTTTCATAAGCTTTCTTTGAATCATTTTCATGATCATGTGGATAGTGATTGGTCTTTGCAGAATGATGTGCCTTTTTTGTACAATAAATAGCCTATATGTTGTTTTATATAAAGGAACATTAAAATTATAGAAGCTGAAATTATGAACATTAAATTTCTTTTTTAATCAGCATTTAAAATATCCCAACTTTTTTCTGTTTATATTTTCATTTGCATTAACAACGGTGGTTTGTTAAATTCAGTAACTATCACATTTTTATATCTTTTAGTTCCACTCATGAGCGTAAAAGCCGAACAAATGTAATCATTAAACGTGAATGCTTTTACTTGAAGGCCAATTTGCTTTCTGAGGTGAGTTACATGTATTGATGCAAGTGCCCTATTCAACAAAGGATATTCCAAACACCGTTTATGCTTTATTTTCACCATGCTAACATTTTTTTTTTGCTGTAAGGATGTCCCTGTGGGTATAGTTTTCAAGGCAATGGGTGTTGAATGTGATCAGGAAATGGTGCAGATGATTGGAACAGAAGAAGAAACAATGGCAGCACTTGTGCCTTCATTAGAGGAGTGTCATAGACTTAGAATTTACACACAAGAACAGGTACATTTGACTATTAATTTCCCAGAATTTGAGATGGAAAAAACGATAGTTTGAGCCAAGTGAAATCACAGACTTCCAAGATTAATGTTTGGTGTTTCTCTTTAATTCATGTATAGGCAATGCAGTATATTGGCTCAAAGATTCCTCAAAGGAGAACTTGGGGAAATGCACCCAAGAGGACAGCAATTGAGGATGCTCGTGATTTACTCGTCAACACTGTTTTATCTCATGTTCCTGTGAGTTTAACTGCATGATTTTGAAGGTTAAAATCTGCAGAGTTTTAAGTTTAATTATATTTTTCATAGGTTGAACAATATAACTTTAAAATAAAAGCTATATATTTGGCATTGATGATACGGCGAATCATCGAGGCTCAGGGTGACACAAAATTGGTAGATGACCGGGATTATTATGGAAATAAACGTCTGGAAATGGCTGGCTCGTTATTGGCGTTGTTATTTGAAGATCTTTTCAAATTTTATAATTCAGATGTGAGAATTCGATTTGATGTTCATATTGATAATGTGATAAAAGATTTTTATTATGCATATTGACTATTTTATTTTTAATTTATTTATAGCTTAGAAAGCAGGCTGAACTGTATATTCCTAAAGTAAAAGCAGCTCAATTTGATATTGTAAAGCACGTTCGGCAAGATCAGATCACAAATGGCTTGGTGAATGCTATTTCTACTGTAAGTAAATAAGTGGTGCTTATCATATTTGTGATGTTGATTTTTTTTAATATTGCCATATCAATATTTGTTATGCGTATTAGGGAAACTGGTCAGTAAAACGATTTAAGGTGGAAAGAGCAGGTGTAACTCAAGTTCTGTCCAGACTTTCTTACATATCATGCTTAGGCATGATGACCAGGGTAAACAGTCAGTTTGAGAAGACTCGGAAAGTGAGTGGACCACGTTCGCTGCAACCATCACAGTGGGGAATGTTATGTCCATCTGACACACCCGAGGGCGAGGTTAGTTTAAACCTTTATCAAATTATTTATTGTCAGATCTACGTATATATCATTGTTTAGAAACTGAAGGCCTTGATGTTTTTATACTTTGATTTTAACAATACAAATAAATGTATTGACCTCAATAAGGGTAAAATCATAAAAAGATGTATTAAATGCTTTGCTTAGTGAAGGGGTTTCGATTAAATTTGCAATATGTCGCACATCTGATGCCAAACAGTAAATAAAAAATGTAGTATGAATAGCTATTTACAAACTTTCAATATCTGTTATTAGTATGTAAATAATCTATTGATAGAGCCTGTTTGGAAACAGTCTTAAATGGAAAGTTATGTCATGGATGCTTTTAATGTTACAGTATTATGAATTTCTTGCGTAGGCTTGTGGCTTAGTGAAAAATCTAGCCTTGATGACCCACATAACAACAGGAGCGGAAGAAGCACCAATTGCTAAGCTATGTTTTAATCTTGGGGTCGAAGATATTCATTTGCTGAGTGGTGAAGAAATTGGTCAATCGTCAGTTTATATGGTATTTTTAAATGGTAAATACTAAATCTCAAGCGTCTTTTACATTGATTCCTTCATATTAAAGCTGAACAAATACCTTAACAACCATTATTTCTAGGAAACATTTTAGGTGTTGTGCGTAACTACCGTAGGTTGATGCTCACTTTTCGAAAAATGAGGCGTAGGGGATATATAAATGAGTTCATTTCTATTCATCCAAACTATAAGCAAAGATGCATTTATATTTCCTCAGATGGAGGTCGTGTATGTCGGTAAGTTTATTTCCAAAGCCAAACTGTTTAATACTATATGCATTTCGTATTAATCGTATGGTACTTTTTGTTTTGTTGTACATCAGACCATATATCATTGTGACAAATGGGCAGCCTCTAGTCAAAGATTATCACATTCAGGAACTTATCCAAGGTGTCCGAAGCTTTGAGGACTTTTTGCACGAAGGTTTAGTGGAATATTTGGATGTTAATGAAGAAAACGACAGTCTTATTGCTCTGTATGAAGCTGATATTACAAAGTAAGCTCGGTAAAACTGCTAGGTCGTTTTTAGTAATTCGATAAAATCTGAATTTGTTATTATCCAATCTATTTAGCAATACAACTCATCTGGAAATCGAACCTTTTACATTGTTAGGCGTGTGTGCCGGCTTAATCCCATATCCTCATCATAACCAGTCGCCCAGAAACACATATCAGTGTGCTATGGGCAAACAGGCAATGGGTAATGATAAGTTTTTTTATCAGCATTAATGTTAGAGTAATAATATTGTTGATTTGTGAGTGATAACTAATCTAAATTTAATATTTATAACCATTATAGCTAATTTCATTATTTGTAATTAATGATTTTTGTAGCCAAAATATCATCAACAGTTTTTTTTAATGAAACCCTATTTATCTTCCAGTGAAGTTGCATCATTTATGTTCTCTAACATGAAAAAGTATAAAATTTGCAGAATTTCAATAGTTATTCACTCGCATAATAAATGTATTTCTAATAGGATTTCATTGCAACATGCATTATTATAGTTATTTTGGATTGCTTATTGCAATATTCAATTTTAAAATATATTAAAATTGCTTTTAATGGAATGCTAACATTTACATACCCTGGTTCAATTATTGGAATTAGATGAAAGCAAACCTTTACATTGTTGTGATAATTCAAAACGTTAATTGTATTGCAATTAAATATATTAATTAAAAAGGATGTTAAACTTTATAGGTTCAATTGCCTACAATCAACAAAATAGAATTGATACCCTGCTATACCTGTTGGTCTATCCTCAAGCCCCAATGGTGAAATCGCGAACAATCGAAATTATTAATTTTGAAAAGCTTCCAGCTGGGCAAAATGCAACAGTAGCGGTCATGAGTTACAGCGGTTATGATATTGAAGATGCTTTAATTTTAAACAAAGCTTCGGTCGATAGAGGTAATAATTTTTAAAGAATAAAATTTAGTCAGTGACAATATTATTAATTCATGATTTCCATCATATTCACCTAGGCTATGGCCGATGCATGGTCTATCGTAGTCACAAATGTGTGCTAAAGCGGTACACAAATAACACGAAAGATATTGTGATGGGACCAAAACTCAATGCTGCTACCCTTAAGCCTATAGATAGGCATGAAGTCTTGGATGATGATGGCATTGCAAGCCCCGGTAAATTTGTTTCCGTGAAAATTATTGCAACAGTATCAATTTTTGTCAGTAGTACATATAAACCGATTCCATATAGGCAGGAGAGTGGATAACAAACATGTCCTTGTCAATAGACACGTGCCCCCGGTAACGACCAACCCTATCGAAGCTACGGTAGGAATGCCACCAAAAGAAGGTCATCGAGAAGCACCCATGACGTATGATAACTAATTAAATAGTGCATCCAACAATTAAAAAGTAATATTTTCCATTACAAATTGATAAATAAAATCCTTTATCATTTGATAGATTTAAAGGACCGGCTGCTGCCTACATTGAGAAAGTCATGGTTGCGGAAAACAACGAGGGTAACGAATTAATTAAAGTTCTTGTGAGGGAAACACGCCGCCCAGAAATTGGAGATAAATTTAGTAGCCGGCATGGACAGAAGGGGTAGCACATTATTTCAAAATAGTAACCAGCAAAAATTGTTTAATTTTATTTTCGTTTTACCTAAAAAAAATTTTTTTTATCAATTTTCAAATTTAGCGTTACTGGATTAATTGTTCCACAAGAAGATATGCCATTTAATGATCAAGGAATATGCCCAGATATGGTAAACATTTCACTTTTCTTCTACATTCACATTTAATTGTAAACCAAGTCTTAAAAGAGTCGTGAAATTTCATTTAAATAGATTATGAATCCCCATGGATTTCCATCTCGAATGACGGTGGGTAAGCTCATGGAGCTTCTTGCAGGAAAGGCTGGCGTACTTGATGGTAGATTTCATTATGGCACAGGTAAAGTTATCAGATGTTATTTTTGCTCAATCTGGACTGTAATTATTGTTGCTGCTCTATTTACTCATCAAAACTTGCTAATTACTTTGCAGCCTTTGGTGGTAGTAAAGTTAAGGATGTAAGCGAGGATCTTGTAAGACATGGATTTAATTATCAGGGCAAAGATTGCCTAACGTCTGGAATCACAGGGTATGAAAGACTCATTTGGCCTCAGTCGTATGTCAACAACTTATTTAAATGAAAACAAAAATGTCATTTATTGACATATTTGATACTTCATTAATATGTCACAAGACATACTGTAATTATTTTTTTCTGACATATGGCACGGCCATGCTTGGGATCAATTAATACCAGGGGTTTCTCAACTAAATTAAAAGTGCAATATTATCATTGTTGCATTCACGCAAATTCCTTCTATCGTTCAAACAATTCTACATTTTGTTACAGGGAATCCTTAAGTGCATACATTTTCTTCGGCCCAGTTTATTACCAAAAGCTAAAGCACATGGTGTTGGACAAGATTCATGCTCGAGCAAAGGGGCCCCGTGCCATTCTTACTCGTCAACCGACTGAGGGAAGAGCTCGAGATGGAGGCCTGCGATTGGGTGAAATGGAACGAGATTGTTTAATTGGATATGGGGCCAGGTAATTTCTGAAATATTTAGGCTATCCATAATGCTTCACAGGTGTCCAGTTCTCATCTGTATTTTTTTCCAGTATGCTTCTTGTGGAACGTTTAATGATCTCGAGTGACCAGTGCAGTGTGGATGTTTGCAATGAATGTGGCTTATTGGCATACTTAGGCTGGTGCAATTATTGCCGCTCATCTGGACATGTTGCCACCATCAAAATACCATATGCTAGCAAGCTTCTTTTCCAGGAATTGCAATCTATGAATGTTGTACCACGGTTAATGCTGAAAAAATACTGTTCCTAAGGGGTCATCGTTTTTTTTATTTTCCCTATTATTATGAAGATTTATTTTTTCGAAATGCAATAAAAGGTTTATTACAGCAAAGATTATTTTATTACTGCTGATTTTTTACTAGTTTCATTTCAGCTACCTGAAAATGTGCCCCTTATGTCGATTTTTTCCTGACCAGCAGGTAATGCTGTAAGATTTTACACCCCCCACTTCAGATGTAATAAAGCTCAACAATTAACCAAAACTGTGAACTTTATGCTCATTTTTCTGGATTAAGTATTTAGTTAACCAGCCACTTGATGCAATATGCCATAGTCCCCAATTTTAAGAATTTTTCATGTTTGGATCACCTATCAATAATTGGTTAGACGAATTAGTTCCTTAAGAATTTATCGCCTAATTCATAGACAGCTAAAGAAATGCGTCTTCAATGAAATCTCTTGACAATATTTTGTTTTCTACATAAATTTGATTTTTCTCAAGAAATGCAGTTCTGAACTACATGTATATGTAAATGAAGTAAAAAACATCCCTGCTCTACTATATGATATGTTCATGATGTTTCCCACTAGTTGGTGCATATCACGTATTAAAAGAGTGTGAGTTATAAGATTACTTAATGCTTCATTATGGGTAAATATCTCCACATGCACATTATTTTTTTACAATAAAGAATAACTGAAGCGGAAATCTGAATTAATCTGGATGGTGCTAGTAAGAACGTTAAGTCAGGTTGTATTGGAAATGTTAGATGGCGCTGTATGCTGGAATAAAAGCTAGGCGAGATTCCTCTGACATTAACATGTGCCTAACTGGTATACTCAAACATTGACTTTTAAGTACGTTGTACATTTCATTCAATTTCCTTCACAACAAGAGAAGGGGGTAAAAAAAACATGAGCTCTAACAGCAACGCATTTCTCCTACTTTTGCGTAATGCACCTTTGAGCATCAGACAGCTGCACCACTAAAAGCTTTCCTCAGTGATTGGCACCTTTTTTCTTAAAACAAATAATTTATGCATTCGTGAATCTTATCAATAATTGATTAAAATGAAAGAATGAATGAAGAAAGAACACTGGACTTTCTTTTTATAGAAGCCATCTCGTATACAATACAGTACTTATAAAACTGCTGAGACAGATTAATTCATGCTAGTTTTAAATTCTCTTAATTACAACAAATACACGTAAAAATGTTTTAAACAAAAATCAAGAACATGTTGGTACTCAATTTTCTTACAGTACAAAGTACTTTGCTCGTTTTGAACATTAAGTTTGTGCGTCACTAATTTCAAATTTAAATGTAGAGCAAATTGATTGAAAAAGCAATATTGTTAATATGCATACAGTATATACGCTGTAAGTCTTATTTTTTTTTACAATGTAGACGTTTTATCTTTATCTTTGTGTGTGTTTCAATAATTATAATTCCTGATAATTTTAAAGAAAAAAATACAATGGTTATGTTATATTAGGAAAACTGAAATTATTTGTAAATTATGAGCAAATTAATAAAGTGTCATGACATCTTTAATGTGGTCAATTCTATAACGTGAGGAATGTTTTTTTTATAGTTTTTTAAGTTTTTATTTCACGAAATTTAGTGGCATTGTTCGAGATGGGATAGATGCAACTTATATAAAATTGTTACTTTGCAATCTTACTATACTGAACGGACATTGCGATCCAATAACTTGTATTGGAAGAAAAATATTTCCTATCGCAATATGCTCAATCGAATGGCTCGAAGGACATGGAATGATTTAATGTTTTTCATCCAGGCTTGCAGTGTTTCCCAGTATTTTTTTTATATAATCCGGTATAATCCATCGACAAAGCCAGTGGCTAGAAATTGTCGTACTGCCTATCCCCATAGGCGACGCATAGAGATATTGACGATACCCTGTGCGCATGCTCGTTTGTCAGTAATCTATAAACGAGCGAAAATGCTGGTACTGCGCACCATTATTGAGTGGGGTGGCATGGATCCCAGTCTTGTTTGCCAGCAAAAGCAAGCCTTAGTTCGCAGCTTTTTCGCTAGCTTCAGTCCTCGTGAATGAGCCGTTTTCATTTTTTCCTAATAACTGGCAACTAGCTTTCATCCCTTGAATTTAAACAAGACAGTAAAGGTAAGTACATTTCTCCTTTTTGCTACCATTTTCTGCAAAATGTCATCTGACAAAGCAAAGACATCGTATGGTTATCTTGTTATTTTTCAAATTATTGTTATTATAATCGATTCGATAACATGTACATAGTAAAGATGTTTTACCACAGCGCTTGAAAAACTGCTGCTTCTTGTCGCCATATGCTAAATTTATAGCTCGTTTTTTTTCCGATGACATTTGTTTCAGTTTTGAATAAACAGTATAAAGTCAGTATTGAAAATTGAAAATCGACTTTGAAAGCAGAAAATTATGGGCGTTCAGTGGAAGGACAGGAAGGTGAATGCATTATGGCAACCAAAACGATTTTTGTTCTAGAACTATTTGACAATAAATGTCAAATACAGGATAAATGAAATTAATAAATTCGATACTATGCAGCTTCGCAATTCATAAAAATGTCAAAACTATTTCCGAAGTTCAGCCGAATGATCAGTACGTATTATTTCTGCTAAATTATTTCTGCTAAATAATCTTTATAAATTGTGAAGATGCGTGTTGGAAGTTGGCATTTGACTCACGAGCAATTAATATGTTATGTTATTAAGCACAGTTTGTCAAAATTTTCATGGTTTTTTATAATAATATATTAAAAATTTATAAATTGTGAAGATGCGTGTTGGAAGTTGGCATTTGTAATGCTTTCAATGTACATGTGTAAACTTATTTGGAATAAATCGCGATATGTTGCTAGACAAGTATTGCATAAAACATCGGCGATAATGATTGTAATAATGACGTTACACATATATTATTGTTTTATAACATTATTAATCCTTGAACAAAATTCATGTTTTATAATCGTGATAGCCTTACTCTTCTATTTGGCGTCGATATTTAGAATAGTCTGTAGTTTAATGGCTCATTATTCGTTTAAAAAATTTAAATGCATTTTAATAAATTTAAGAAGAATAACGATATGTTTATCACTATTAAGATTACAGGTGCAGGTAGTGACAAAAATGACTACATGGACATATGCCGTTTCTAAATATATATTTGCAAAAAACAATTTAAACGCTTTGAATAATTTTAATAATGTTAATAATAGTGAGTAAAAATTGGCAAATATGAAACATACCAAGAACTGACAATGAATAATTTATTTAAAATAAATGTTGTCAGAATTTTATATTAAACTGTCAAATATTGGTGATGTTGATAATCACGAACGTAATCATTATAATTAGGTTGAAGAGGTTAGAAGAAATCTTAATAATATTAATTGTACAATTATAGTTTATTTTTCACATTATGGATTAATTTATCAGCCAATACGCTGATAATTAACCGCTACAATTTAACAATAATTTTATTTCCATTAATTTTGTTAATGTTAAATAATGTATTAAATGACAATTAATGTTTGTACCGTGTATATCACACCATTACCGCTTTTACACGTACAGTATATTGTATAGTAGTTATATAAAACTGATTCACTTTGGATGCAAGTCAATAGACAATATACATGTACAAATGTAGGCCTACTCTTATTTTGATGCGTCAATATGAAGTAAGAGATACTGTAATTAACATACCGCATACAAATAGTTCACAAATTAGCAATTGCAATATATTTTTACACATCATGCCTTAAAGAGTCTTTAAATGCATTAACATTTAAAATTGCTTTCAAATAAATCTAATTAAGTTATTTGTTTAGATTTCCAAGAATCTGCACATTTAACATTGATATCGTAAGAAACGTTAAAAAATTAGTGCTGATGATACGGTCATCAGCAGTATTGATGATTTCTGCGACTATTCTTACATAGTGTATGATCATAATTAGATTTATTAAGCCCTGTAGTTTTGATACATTTATTTGTAAGGTTTATCGTTATAATGTTTTTATTTCCCGGGAAACCATTTTTATACGCACCAATTTGTCTAAGGGATTTATAAAGCCTTCAAGTACGAAAAATTCAGAGCTGGAGTCTAAATCCTCATAGATCCTGACTTTGGCGAGTTTTGCCGAATTTTATTTAAAAAAAAAAAAAAAAACGTGCACAGTTTGCCTGAAATATATGTTTGCAGATACATTTCATATTCACTTTCTCAAAGAATATGTCAAGATGTATGTAGAAAATAAAAAGAAAGAAAGAATAAACATAAATATTACGAAACGCGTTGGGTTCTGAGTAGAAAACTAACCTAGGCATACACTGCGTGGAAAAAATGGAACAACAAATTAGTATTGAATTTCTAATGAAAACCTCTTATTTATTATTTAAGGACAACAACAATTTACGGCTCTGTGAGAGATACCAAATGAAGGAAAATACATTAAGAATACACGAACGAATGCTTGTTCACGTATAGCGTGTAATTGAAAATAGGAAAATCGTAGTGTTGGTCATTTATCTATCTTCAAAGAGCAAAACCCAATTAGGCCTACTGGATGCTTGCCTGTCTGTCAGGGGTTATTTTGTTACAGTATAAATACAGGAATGTCTTTTACATGGCGGAGTCTTGAGGGAAATTCAGTTATGCATAACTGCCAAAATACGATTTATGAAAAATGTACGTGGAACAAATTTGGCTGTATTATTTCAAATTGTTACTTGATACATTCATTCATAACTTAGCTTTTGGTATCTATTATAGAAAAAGTTAAATAATTCAAACATTATTCATGAACATTCTGATATTCAACTCAGCCAGCTGTGTAGGCCTATATACTATTGGCAACTTGCACAAAAACTGAACATTTAGTTAACATTAATGTAAACACTTACAAACTGTTATGCAATTTAATTTCCACGCCAAGATATGAATGCACGTACGGTACGTGACTATGCATTATACGTATAGATTATTAATTCGAAACAAATGTTACGCTGGAATTTTTTCATTACATAATATAATAAAAAATTGTGAACATGAATATTGTCCATACTATAATGTGTGACCCGTTAACAATTTTAGTAATAGCTGTGTAATGCTGGATCGTAGCATAAATAGTTTAATAATAAGCATGCCGTCGCCAACTTGGGCACATTGTGAACAATGAAACGACGTTTAATTAAAATTTCCTGGTTGATCTACGTGAAACAAAACTTGTCCCTTCTATTTTATATTAGAATACTTGCATATTCTGCTTTTAATCCATAATGCACAACGCGATTTAATATTAGACGATTAAGGTCAACTGTTAGGCAAATTTAGTTAATTGTTGAAGGTTGTTTTCGTGACCCAATTCTCAAGAGTTACACGTACATTATGAGAGTTACTCGAAAGTACGCTTTAAATCAACGTGCCATAAAGAATTAACTTTGCATAACTATATTCAAAGCCAGGTAATAAAATCAGACAGGTTTACTGTAGCTGTATGTCCTTTTGGCGTCATAATTTATACACGTACAAACCCTGTTACCCTGTTTCCTGCAAGCATCCATTATAAAAAAAAGTGTCAAAATAAACAATAAAACAAAGTTATTCGAAAAAGGCCAGTTCTGAAGTGCAGCTATATGCATATAGAAAATTAATATTAAGACTACTGTATAACGTCATTCAAAATTTGTTTTATTTCGGAAATTTAAAAAAAACAATAACAAGAGTGAAGTTGCCAATGAATTTGTTAATAGAATATCAGATTAACATTGAATTTGACGTACTGAATTGAGGACACCGTGTGGACTATCTACACTTTTATGGAAACATTACCGGGTTTCTTGGGAAAATAAATGATAATTGATTTGACATTTCGCCACAAATGAAAAGGCAAGTGAAATATGCAACGCAACAGCATACTAAGCAACGCCATCTGGAATGCCCAAAAGAGGAGGTTTCGATATTGATAACTATGAAATTCATATGACCGTATGTTACTCATAAATAACGTTTTTTTGCTCATAAATTGCCCCACCTAATGAATTCCACTTGTTGATCATTCCATTCTATGGTGCCATTGCTCGGCGACGATCTCCAGTTTATCATTTTTGGATGATTTGGAAACACTTCGACAAAAATGCAACTCGAATTGGATGGTGCTTGTAAGCTAGGCTTTTATAGGCCTAAAACCGAAGTAGACCTGACTCCATAAAAGTGGATCGATAAATCTATTTCACATTTTTGTCCGAGTGTCATGGTGATTTTGGGTCTGTTATCTTTTAATGCCTCCGAATCATTCGTTTTGGATCGGATCCATGGCAATTGATGCCATCTTATCTACCATTCATCGTTCTCGATGTTTTGATTCATGGATATAATGGCCTTGTCGCTGCTTTTTAACACCCTCTCAATACTTGAAATGGATGAAAATTACTAAACCTTAATTGTTTACTTTTCCAAGCTGCATTTTTAATCTCGAGATTCTAAAATGTTTCATAAATGAAAGATTAAAAGCATTAATTTTAGCCGCTATAGCACTAACTCACGTTAGATTTGCTTTTGAAATCTGGTTTGCTTTAGGCGATTAATTTTACTAGCTGCAGCTGTATTTGAAAATTAACACTGTGCTAGAGATGTTGAAGAAAGATTTTTCATTGCTTTTCATAGATACGCCAACTGGTGCATAATGGAGATGCCATAAAATACACAATTTCAATGACTTTAGCCCTACCATGCTAGAATTAATTCAGACAATTAAAGTAACTATTACAAATCAACCCAACCAAACTTTGTGAAAGAGGTTTAATAATTAACTTTACTTCTTCCCACCCACAAACGCTCTCGTAATGATCTTAAGTTTAATCAAACGGCACTTAACTTGAATTATTTACGGCCTAATATTATTTCTACGAAGAAAGTTCAAAGTACCTCAGGCATTTTCGTGTTTTTGCCGAGTACGGTCTTTGAAAGAAGAATATCTTATAATAGGATACTTAATGATAAATATCGGTTTACGTTTTGAAGTGAACAATATCGTGAAGCACCGCGATGGTTTCTCTAATACTGTATTTTTACTACCCACAAACTCAATTGAAAACTGATCCTTTTTATGTCTACAATGAGTTTTATTGCTCATTTCATCAAAATGGACGAAATATGCAATAAAAAAATTTGAAGTTTTTCTCTGGAGAATACCCGAGTTGAGATGAAGTTAAAAAGGGATGCATACAGGGACAGAAGAAATGTGTTCTTAAATTACGGATTTCTTGGAAATATAATACCCACAATCATTTTATGGGTTTTTATAGTTTAAAGAAACTGCCTCCGGATGGAATATTGAGTTTTAAATATATAGAATCCGTATGAAATCCATTTAGCTAGAAATGTTATTTAATTAGTCAGGTTTGCATAATGTGAAATACGCGCGTAATTCGTTTAAACTTTAAGAAAAACGGATTGGTCGTGACTAAAATTATTTTAGTTTATGCGTTTAAATGTTTTAACATTTTAGCAATACGCTCTCTGTCTGAAAATTCTGAAAATAAACTGTTGAATACTCTTATAGACCTGTTGCGCCAACCTCCGTTCAACTTACATTGAAAGCAAAAATGTTGTCCCTTGGTTTTAATCTGCGATTTACTTAAACTACGTTTGCGTTTTTGTTGATCGGTATATCTGACGTTAGCCCCTAAAGGTTGGCAAACACTGATTGTTTCTCTGCATTGAGTGATTGCCCATCTGCAACCCAAGTCTCGTAATCAAAATGAATAAAGTTCACTGAGAATGGAACCCGCTTGTAAATACTGTATACGTAGCCTACATGTAAATAAATGTATAAGGATTCTTTGATAGCCACTTAATAAATATTCTTCATAAGGTTTCCATTCATTTTTTTCAAGCATGAACATTGAGAGCAGATGCTATCATATTGAACTGCCGAAAATTAATTGCGAATTCATGCGTAGTCCTGCGCATTAGAGGCCTGTATAACTGACGTAAAACGATATGGGTTTAGTGGAAAGGATGTGGTGTAAAGTTGCCCCCGCATATTACAGGTTGCCCTGGCGACCAAAGCCAACAATTTCAACATGGCCAAATATCGATCGCTCTCCTATACACTTTTGTTGGGGCTTTATAGATCCCTTCCTGCATAATGCTGCTTTTCGAGTACATCTATTTAAAACCCCCGTATAAGGTTTTCTTCGCTGAATTTTCACATTGCTATAAGCTCACGTGTGATTTACAGCCGTACATAAATTGCCTCTAAGGAGTTAAATTCGTAAACACATACATTGAAATAGTATTATTCATAAAAAGATAGCTTATAAAGGGATTCGTGATGCTTATTTTATCATCAATTACAATTTCGGTATCCATCAAATGCCAAAGCTGGGATCTAACAAACTAGAAATCAAACTGGCTTTCAAAAATCATTTTAAAGTACGTGTTGTTCTTAATTTTATCTTCAGTCCCGCTATTACGCCCACGATAGGTGTTGCACTGCTTCGGTATACTACTTGCACTAAGTACATTTAATAAAATTTGAAATTGGTATTGACGCAGTGAATTAAAAAAATAACTCAGTATTCAAAACATCATTAACATTACAAAAGTTCAAAAAGATAAAAGTTTTATCTGTGTTCTAGTAATGACGAATATTGCAATAAAAAGTAATTCAAACTTTATACTTGAGCATAATGTTGAATTACACAAATTTTGTAGTGATGCAGCTGGGAAACATCTGTAGTTGTAAATAATATGAAAAATAGCAGCATTGCGTAAAAATTGGGCAAAGAAAAAATCGACAAAAAAAAGGTTATTCTCGGTCGATCATGGGGGAAAAGACGTTTTCTATGCTCATACCTTGAATGATTGTTTGCATAATAGAACTAGGATGCGGGCCATTAAAGGATTAAGTTTGCGCAGCAATTCTAAAAATTCAGTCGCCAATTTTCTTTGAAGTGGGCCACGTTGTTTATTCGCCGATTAAACTCATCAAGGTTTGGAAAAAGCGAGAACATATATTTGTGTGTACTGCGATGTAACCATGCAGACACACCTGAAGCATTTGTAACGCTAATAAAAATGGAGAAAATGATGTGCAAATGAAATATATGATGTCGATATAAATGACAGTTTGTAAAAATGAAACTATAGAATAGGTTAAATTCAAAGGTAAATTTCGTCATTCTAGTGTAAAACGGAGCAAGCTACCATTGTTCAGCTTTATTAGGTAGAAATATTACATTTGTTTTTAGCGTGTTACATTTGCATTTCGTAAACATGTATGCTTCCATGCTGCCTGCAAGTTTACAGAACAGTTTCGATAGGTCCGCTAAGGGAGACTATGATATAGAATTGTGATATTAAGAAAAATGTGTCATAGTATAATTATGATATTTTGGAAAAGGCAGTAGAACTATGATATAGTGGAAAAAAGGTAATAGAAGTGTTATATTAGAGGAAATTTTATAGAACTGTGCTATAAAGAAAATTGTGGTATTTATTCATCGAAATTTTTAAATAGTCAAATTAAAAATAAAATTCTCCTCCACAGGTACTTGCTGGTCTCTTATATGGTGTTGAATTTCATTTCGTTATTGCAATTGAATCAAGCGGGTTCCTCCTCAACCACCAATCGTTAAAGCAGTCTTGATATGGAATTCGACGATGGAAATTAATGACGCATTAATTGCAATTACCCAGAAATAAGCTGGGATTATAAATCCGTAAAAGACTATCCGTAATCTAGGATTAATAGTCGGAGACACAGTTTGGAGCAGATGCCGCACTGACCACCATCATAAATAACGAGAAAAGGGCGGTCATACTGAAAATAGCACCTTTTGTGGTCGTTTATAATTGTAAGCCCCATTTAACAGCGTCATTATGACAATACTTGTCAGTAATTTCTCTCGAGAATTAATTTACAGGATTCCTAGAGCTAGGTTTTTCATATAATGATTAAAGTAAAGGAGGCCTAGCTTAATAATTGCTACTTTCAAGCACGATTTTAATTTCAGGCACAACACGAGCACGCAATATCGTTGACCAACTCGCAACGAATGACCGAATTCACCATTGTTATATTATTTTAATCAACGATTAGATTTGGTACATCACGGATCAATACATGTCCAAACATAGTCACAATATGAAAAGTTATATAAAGTGTTCGCTCAGGTAAATTCACGACTGCCAGAAAATATTTTCGTAAAGCTTCTGTCGGAGTTCCCTTATTTTAAACACCTGTTGAAATTTCATGCGGCTCATATTGTATTTTTTATGGAACTACGATGGAACACTTCTGGGGAACTCGTATACATGTATTGCTACTTGATCTGCTTGACTGCTACCAAGTGTAATCGTGCATTAAAGCATACTGAAATTTGTTAATAGAGTTGATAAACCCTATTAAAAGATTTCAGATTTTTATCTTTATTGTACAGTAGATCTCGATTTTTGTTGATATAAAATAATCCGTATAAGCAATAATGTGCATCAGACTAAAAACGAGCACCAAGAACGAAATCGAAAACATGCACTAAATGGGAAGCCTACACTAAATTGAAAATGTTATTACATTAAACTGAGTAGAAGTAATTAATTAGTGATCATGATGTCATATTTCCAATCACATGAGAAATTCCCGTTTCAACATTGAAAAGTAATAATTAACAAAAATCTAAATTCTTGACCATATGGCAAACAACATTTTGCAAATTAGAAACTCAATACGTTCACCCCAAAGAACAATAAATAGAAATGCTACAGAGCTGTACAGTGTATACTGTAAACATAACGCTGCTGATAATTTTGAAAAAGAACCAAATTCATTTAAGGAAATTTACATGCAGTGTAGATTTAGTGGGATGCAATTATGATGCAATTATGCTCTAATGATTAGTTTAAGAATCTCTCATAAGATAAATGTAGAGATCAAAATAAAATAGTACTGTATATGTTACATCATCCTTTAATTATATTCTTCGATTTAATGTCACGTTTAATTGTGTATAATCTCTAAGTAAACAAATTTCAACTAATTTTAGTAATTTCACAAAATACGATCATCTTCACTACTGAGCCAATAACTTGCGTATAATTAATAGGTCAGAGTTCTCTGTCCTTTTACAACTTGTGCTGCATTAAACACTGTATAAATGACAAGTATTATGCATAAATTGGTCATTTAACCATGCGAATAAGTTATGCTGTATACATTTTATACCTATGAATACTTGAAAATGATGCAAATTTTCTCGGTAAAACGCGTTGATCACGATAATTTTCTCCAAAATATGATTCCCAAGTATGGTTTTTTCAAGGATTCGCCATAAAACATATCCGCTTTGCGTCATATAAAAACTATTTTCACTAATCAAATATACACACGCAAGGATGTACGAGCTGACAGATTACTAAATAAACCGCACGAACATTACAAAAAAGCCTGATAAATAATCTAAAAATATGCAGCAAAATGGCGGTAATAAGGACCTCGGTGAATGACCTCCACAGTTTTCATAGATTTCACAGTTATGATGAGTTGAATCTTCTCGCAAATTCAAAAGGCAATTTATTTTTTATTTCTTATCTTACAGACCGAGGAAGAAACGAGCAAATACAGCGAAATAAGCACCGCGAAGGCCTATTTACACCACCAAAGAGAAAATAAAAAATGAATTGGCTTTTATTTCACTCCCTATTATTTGGGGCGTGTACGATACTATTAGTAGCCTCAGCGCCACCTAGCGCCGATAAAGTACGAGCGGAGAAGCGAGATATTAAATCGAGCGAAATGGAAGACATCTTTTCCGACGATTTAAAAAGTAAGTTAAATTAAGCTAGCTAACACAAAACAGATTCGATCAACTAGATTCGATCAAAACTGGCAACATCAAACTTTTTTAAAAATATGTAAATACCTGTGTACGATTAAATATATGTATTTTTAAAACATAAAACAAAGTATTTCGGGAAATTCAGTCTTTAACGTGTTTTTCGGTCAAAATCGCCGGAATCAACGTGATCGAATTAAGCGGCTTTCACGGTTCCTGCCGTTAGTGTGTAATCAGACTATAACGTGCCCAAATGTTAATATTCTTTTCCAATAAAGGGACTGTGAAAGCTAGAGTAATTAAGCAGTCAAGTTATCTCATGCATGAATGAATGGTCACTTTAACCGACTTTAACCATATATATTTTACATTTATCAAGCATTTATTATCCGATTTAAGGCATACACCAATAATATACTGGTATAAATCTGTTTATTTTTTAAATATATTATATCAAAAAAGTATTGCTTTTACTGTCCAATTTTATTTTTAAGGTTTATAGAAAAATCGTGATGAAAAGCAATAAAATTATCATATTTTGAGCTCTGTTTTTTTCTATATTTTTGCTCTAACTGTTCATCTACATTGTACTTCGTGCACACACACAATGAATTTTAAGCCAGCTTATAAACTAGCGTCTTTGAGTACAAGTTGTGCAAGTATTTTGGGTTATTTTGGGCCATTTTAGGACGTTTATGACGATACAAAGAAAAACTTGAATAAATTACTCAACAACCGCCACCTAACGATCAAAGTAGGTCCTGAAAATAGCGTTATGAGCCTAATAATATTGCATATATTGCTAAAATGGTACGCATTGCAGTGGTTTCCCTTACATTTTTAAATTAAGGACAAAACAAATAATGCGGTAGTTATAGAACGGAAAACATTTCTGTGCTCATTCATAATCAAAATTCTTCGGAAAACTGTTGCGCCTGTTTTCATTTTCTTAACGGCATGACTGTATAGGGTGCCTTCGATGTGATAATACAACATTCCCTAAAAGTAACCGCAAATTCGAAACAAATTTGATTATCTTATGTCGGAGAAATATTCAAAATTAAACATTTCAATGTTATATTTAACGTTTTTTCCCCTAACCAAGTAAGGCTTGCCAAATTTTCTATAAAATATTGAATGACGCTCTTTTAAAAGTATGTACTCAAACGAAACACGTGCATGCTTGTTTCCTGTAACAGTTGCCTGAATCGGCCTTTTTGGGCACCCAGTACATTCGACCTACAATTTATTAAACCATTTGCGATGGCCTATTTCAATAGCAAAACTAAACGCTATTCCAGCTTTTCACTCCGAATCGTTGTCAAGATTTGGTAAACAATATTAAGTTCGCTAGGAAATGAATTAATCATTTTATAAGAAAATTCACAATAACAAGTTTTAGCTTACAGAATTGATTCCAAATTTCGAGAAAAACAAAGCTTAAAAGCTTTATACACGAAAACATATCGTGGCATGAAGGAAATTCGCCACTGGATTTGACAATTTAATTATAGGAGCTTGAATTTGGGCCTGATTCGGGTTTAAATTAGCCAGAATCTCGTAAATGCTGCAGGCAAAAAACATTAAATCAAATTAGGTGCTAAGCCCTCTCGAGAAATGCGATCCAAAAATCAATACTATTTAAAAACATGTTTATATACATATATAGACACATACAGTACAATGTATATACCCTATTTTTATAGATGCACAGTGCATGTATGCAGTAAGAGCTATAGTAAATGTTTAACCAAAGTATCATTCAAGTAGACAACAAACAACGAAACGAGTCTCGCAACCTTGTCTGACAAACAAATAAGTAATAAATGAACGCTCCCTGGGACGACATAAGTAGTTTCTATTTGATACTCGCAAGAATCATTGCGTAGGTCGTTACCTAAAGACGAACCAATCGATAAAACAAACTGAAATGTTTCTTAATGCGTTGAAGGAAAAAGATCTCAGGAATTCATCATGTTCGGAAATCAACAAAACAAACCAGCTGGAATGGTCGATGATACTCTCGCTGGATTCGTCGATAAAAAATCTGACAAAACCCAAGAGACGGAAGACGAAGACGACGACGACGACAGCGAAGAAGACAGTGACGGGAGTGCTTCAAATAATGCCACCGATATGAAAAATTCCAAAGGTAAAAATAATGTAGGCCTATTGGAAAACAGTTTTTCAGTTTGCGGGAAATGCAATCAAATGCCTGGCATGCTGCAGCTTGTGAAAATAATTTAGGAGACAATTTTCAACTGTGCAAATAACTGGGCACATTGCATTACTTTGCACATTTGCTTCAGTCTGGCTTCAACAGTAATTCACGTAACGTACTAACGTTATAAGCATTCTTAAAGTAGAAAAGCAAGTGCACTGCATATCATGCAAATATCTTAATTGTAAACTAGTCGAATATCTTAATTGCCTATTTAATTTTCAATGCGGCAAATTCATCGCAGAATTAATTTTTTTCCCCCAGAAATGTAGGTTTCTTAATAAGAAACCCGGTTATTATTCTATTACATGCAATTATTACAGCCGTTTACAGTTTTTATGGTAATGTGCTTATGGTAATAAGCATAAGCCCTACAGTTTTGACGCAAAATAATTTCATTAAAACTTTCAATCAATTTACAGTGCCAAGTGCTACAGAAAATGAAAACGACGGAAAAGAATCCGATGATGAAAGCCAGTCCGTGGAAAACGACGAAATTCCATTACCCTTACCAGAAGAGCAAGAATTGGAAAACTATTTACCGAGAAACTTTCATGGAGCGTACCAATACGAAGAGTTAGACGATGGGATAAGACCTCAAAGATTAGGCGAAAACAACTTAAACGACCTTACAGGTAAACGCTGGTAAACTTCAACTCATTTATTCACAAAAGAACGTTAATTTGTTCTTTCAGCTTGAATTTTCTTTAATAAAAACCCGTTCTAATTTTGTTATAGAAAATGAACGTAATTTAAATACTACGTTCACATTACTAATCGAGTTGATTTTTTCGAAACATTTTCTATTGTTACTAAGGACCACTCCTACAATGGTTCACGAAAACCTGATTAATTTCATTATAGATAAAATTTGATTTCCTGGGAATAGCAATCTCCTTCTTCCTCCACTTCCCCTAGCGGTGTTCAGAGGCTTAATATTTTATTTCCCCCGCAACTGCTGATTGCGTTGTAAAAGTCAATTGTCTATCGTAACAATCTGACTAATTATCCTTTGAAAACAGAGTAAACAAGAACAACGACTGAAATAGGTTCACTATTAATAGTATCGATTTTTAGCATAAACCTACGCGTCTGTGCGCGTTTTCCACGAGGGCCTATTTGCATCCAACAAAAGTCGTTGGATTAAATTGATGCCACGTCCTAGAAACCATCGAAAATCTTTTTAGGGAAAAAATCTCCATTCATTGGGGGAGCTTGTCATGTAAACTACGAAATTAACGAGGCATTAATGATGAAAACAAATATAGAATAAATGCTATAATATTTACTCAACAGACGACTGGCTGGCGTATGGCAATGACAACCGACGTAAACGAAGCAACACCGCTGGTTCCAGAAATAATCACGAGTTTAGAAAAATGAGTTTGCTATCGCCACTCGACAAGTTAATGAACATTCGTCACGGGGCTCGATGGAAAAGAGACTCAAAGTTGCACAAAGAGGACGTGGTCGAACTTTTGGGAATATTGGCTGCGGCAGAGGCAGCGAAGCAAGAAAGACAACAAGAAAGAGTAAGGCGGACTATTACATTGAATTAAATTGTACATTTTTAAATACATTAAAATGGCCAAAATGGATGCATTCACCGATTTCCATTTATTGACTACTGAAGAGGCTGATAATACTTGAAATATTCAAAAATTCCAAACGATTCCTTGTGCAAAATAAATGCAGTGACATTGCAATGCAACATTTAAATGTGATTTTCAACCAGCATTATTGCCAGGTATACGAACAATTAAATTACTACACTAATGAATCGATTTCTCTTTGAAGGAACGAGCATTGGAAGAGCTCGAAGCATCCTATATCGAATCCTTGGGAGAACCTGACTATTCTCGATTTGAAGAGCCGAGTGATTTATCTCTCGTCGCTGACAATTATGCATATTACCCAGTCAGATACGACGAACCGGATGACGATGATGATGCACCGGAAGATACCCCAGATTTCGTCGTGTTAGAGCCCGAAATCACTCTAAATAGAAGATCCAATCCATTTTACCCACCTGTTGATTACAGGTAATTTTAAACCTGGAATCATTCTGAATTTTAATGCTTATTATAATTATATCTAATATAGTACGTTATTAGAATAGAACACTTTAAGTGATATAATATGTAATATTGCGTTTTGTTTCGCTTTGCTTATTTGTAGTTTTTATATTATCTATCCTCAGCTTTTTTCATCGTATTTTGACAGCCATTTTTCCTACTAATTTTTCCACTTTCCAGTTAATTTAATAACGGTTAGCTGTTGGTAATGTCTTGCAAAATTTCAACGCTTAAAATGGATATTTGTTAGGAAATTCAACACAGTTTTCACTCAAATTTAAATCGTTATTGATTTCTATGTATGCATGAGATATGTAATTTTCAATTGTTATGTACGTATCGCTAATATTTCTTAAATAGCATACAAATATAGATATTATATTTTAGCATTTTTTTATAGAACCAACAAAAATGAAGACAATTCACTTAGGGGCGCAAAAAGGCATCCCTATAGAGATTGAGTGTTATTTGAGCCTCAGTCAACAATATGACCTTGCATTATAAAAGATGATCATACGATATAAGTACATTTACGTTTATTTTCGAACATTAAGTCATCCGTGGAGTGCATCGCCAAGGAACGAGATCTTTGCATCGCAATAAGAAAATGACTCAATTCTTGGAAACTGATTAGCGGCTAAATTCAATAGATATTTTCAGAATTATTGATTTGAAAAATGTTTTCATTGAAGGTCGCTAGGAATCATTGGATCCAAAAAACGCAGCACGAATTTAGCTCGTCACGGGGGTTTGTGGGGAAGATTGGAGGAGAGGAAACGTCCCGCTTACAAGGAACCAGATTTTGCCGAACTTGCGCAAATTCTGGGAAACGCTGAAGCTGCTGGAAATGACCAATCAGAAGATGATGACGATGTGGATGAATCAGAGAAACTGTTTTCATTGGGGGAACTTTTGAACGGAGATGACGAGGACGAGGCCAGATATCCTTTATTGCGACGTTTAATTTGAAAATCTTCTAGCAGGAAAAAGTACGAATATTTTTATTCTCCTTATATGCAGTACGAGGTAGTAATTTGTTTTCTATCTCTTCCGTCACAATCTATAAAAGCGAACTGAATTTTAAAATTAGATTATCTTTGCGTGAAAAAATGAAATAGCCTATTTTTTTTTTCAATTTTAAAAGCCTTTCCAATTGGCCCTGCAAAAAATATCATGCAATACGTGATGGTTGAGTTTCCCTTGAGTTAAACATTTAACATGATCGAGTTAACGTTACACTCGTAAAACCAAACCCAAAATCCAGGATTTATCTTAATAACGCTATACTACTTAGTCATCGTCCTTAGTGTAAATGAGAAAGGAGACCACGGAGTCAGTGACTTTCGCATTATAGGATATTCTTTTAAATTATGGGTGACAATGGGATAAGAAATCGATAAGAAAATGAAGAGGAAGATGTCTGCATAAAAATGTGCGTGGGTGCAATGTATTCATCTATTAAATTATACTTCCTGAATTTTGATGATACATGTAGTCAGATACATGGGTAATCATTTTTGTAAGGTGGTCGTATTTATAAATGCTAACAATGTATAGGCATCATTCACATCAGAAAGTGAACATTTACAATGATGCTTAGTGTTTGTGTTTTATTTTAGATACTAAATAGGCTCATACAAGTACATGTATATAGCAAAACCAACCAAGAACCTTAAACATATATTGAGAATTCTCCGATAACTGAAGCTGTAATCGTTTTTGAAATGAGGTGGCCCTAGCTAAATTTATGAATAACTCAATGATTCTTAACAAAGGGTCACAAGTCGGCCAATATTTGGAGATGCCCCTGTCAAACTGTAGCTTGACAAACGCCTTTCAAATTAAATTGTTTATAACAGAATTACAATCATTAAATTAGTCTTCTTAATGTTTTTTCTTTTTTCAGATATTTGTGAATGTTGATCGCAGGGTGACCACCAAATTTCCTGCGCCACCACACCATGGTTAAGGAGCGTCATTTGATTTGGAATTATCTTAAAAGATCGGCTGCAACTTGTTTAATTATCATCCGCGAGGATATGAATCAAAAATAGTCGTTTTATCATATCCAACCTCCTCTCCTTCTATGTAGACCACGAGCCTTAAACGTAGATTAAATCATATCGTCAATTGTTGGTCTGTCAGCTAATGGCTTATTTCTTATACCTCAAATTTCGCTATTCAAACAACATTTTTAAACACAGCTTCGTTTGTTATGTGCATTAAATTTCACTTTAATCGCGTAGTTTTACTTTTATTCGTTCACCAAATTGTAAAAATTCATATCTACTTTACATAAATATTGGTCTGTATTTTTGTGAAAATTCGATTTTTAATTTGATATACGTGCGTCTAATAAGGTTGTGAAATGAACAATTCAGGTATGATGGAAATAAACATGGTCATATAATTATTACTATCCATTAAATGTGTGATTGGACGGTTCGTACATCTTCTTCATTGGGCCATTAGACTGGCCCAATGTGTAGAAACATCTTAACAGCTTTTTTTGTGTGCAAAACTCGTGGGAAACAAATACTTAGCATATTGCAACATTTTTCACAAAACTTACTTGCTTCACTTATTTCCCACATATTAAATTAGTAAAGTAGAGCAGTGCCAGAGGTAACAAAAAATTTCAATAATCAACTGAAAAGCTGGCTAAGCCCAGTTTTAATCGTGGATTGGTTGAAACCAATTTCTGATGTTATTATGTAATATCGTATGCTCTACTTTTGTTTTTAAGATTTTATTAGAAATTCATGATGTTCTTCTCATTAGGTTTAATATTTTGACCCTGACTGAATTTTTTTTTCTGCAAAACATTGTGCAAAAGTATTTTTCTACCATAATTAGGAAAATGTTTTAGCGATCTAAACCAATGCATATGGATGCAGTCTTTGCTCTTGGAAGACAAACGACTAAACTTTGAAATTCAAAAATAAAAGTAAAAATATCAAAAAAGAGCGAGGAATGAAACTGAAATTACTTTTTGTTTCCGTTTCAGTAGTTTGTTAAATAAAGCGTGGAACGAGACACGTACATGTAGGTGTATAATTTATAGACAAGGGGTCAGACTTCATCTTGTTTGTTGAAATTATCTAAGGGTAAGATCAAAACATTACTTAACCTAAATCAATGGACGTGTGATACTTCGCATGTGCAAACCTCAAACTGCTTTCCCACACAGGTGAGTACCCAAACACAACAAACGGGAATGATTCTCGCAATCTGTTCATCTATTTTTTTCCTCAGACCTATTATAATGAATTCCTCTTCGTAATCTGATTTTGACAGCCCAGCATAAAACCGGATCGCGTGCGAGTGACATTTCCCAAATGCTAATTTTGTCCGATTTGCATACCAACAATGGAGACTCTACAGTCTACTGACTGATTTCACCGATTGTCCTTAACAAAAGCGGGAATCGTTGTCAACTCTGGTCGAATGAAATCGTAATCACCTTTACTACAGAAAATGTATAACAAAATATAGAGGTCATTTAATATTGCGTGGGCGGAAAATTTGTTGTAGCAGTACCAAAATGCAATGTACATTGTACATGTAGTGTGCATAATTAGAATGTGACCATCATTACATACTCGCGTGAATAAGCATTTGGCGGAAATCTTGCTTCATTACATTTATTATTTATAGAAAAAAATATTAAATGGATGCAAAATAAAATGCATTAACTTTTCTCAAAATTATTTCATAATCCAGTATATAGGACTGGCATAAATCTCCATTGCTCAATATAGGACTGATTAATCCACGATCTATTTTTAGATAACAACTAGCTTCTGTTGGCAATTTTAACAGCAGCTGTAATTATCTCGCATTGCCCATTCCTCCATAATAACATTACAAAAAAATCTCAATTGGCAACTTGAGCTCAAGTTCTGTTTAGCTAATTGGTCCTTTACAATAAAGAGTAAGCACGCAGTGCCAAGTTGGCCACGATTTTCAATCTTATCGTCCAAAGGTAAATTAATTTATTTTGTTTCTTTGGCACACTGAATGGCCTAAATTACATAGTACACTCTGACATTGCCATATTTCTATCGCCATCAGCTCGATCCAGCATTTGATAAGCACTAACTCCGTGTGGATTTTCAGCTCAAACTGTGAGCCACGAATGCGCTATACTTCAAAAGGAATGTGATCCAATTCGGTAACAAAACATTACAAAATCGAAATTCAGCCTAGAGACTTAATGCCCACATGCCGTTCGATAATTTTTAATTACACACTGTGTACAATTAAAAAAAAATAATGTGCAAGGTGAGACACACGTTTTGTCCTAAAAATTTTAAACATTAAGCTAAGGGGTAACATGGAATTGGCGCAGTATTTTCTGCAGAATGCATTGAGTAGTATAACGAGAAATTAAAAATGAAAATAACCTGAAACCTTACAAAAATATATGCATAAATTCATATGTAAAGCTGCATTTTTTGCAAGCATACACGTTTGCAGATTATTATTCGCAGCGCAATTTCTAGAGAAAAGGGTAAATTCTCAAAACCTTACATAACGTTGAAGATGGCTAGGACGAGGACATTTACTTCTGCTCCACAGATTTTCCAAGTATAAAGATGACCCATCCAATTTTTATTCTAACATTTGAGATGTACTCGCATCATTTTGCGCATAAATCACGTTTCCTGGTTTGGTCAGATAAGTTGCTGGGCATTGGACATTTATAGGAAGTTCCTGGTTTGTTCAGATAGGTGTATGGACATTAGACGTTTGTAGGAAGTGATTGTCATCTATGTCACGACAATACCCACTCAAAATACAATATTTACAAAACAGTACGGGCGTATATGGCAACAATTTCATTTTTATGGATCTACCACCCAAATGACAACTGATTTGCATAGCGAATGGTTTTGAAAATGATATAAATTTGAAATAAATTAAACCCCAACTTTTATAAAAATGAAATCATACATAAAAGCAGCAAATATAGTAAAAAAAACAGATGGGAAAATAGTAATAAATAGGAGTAAAAGAACGGTATTGTTAGGATTTTATTCTAATTTTATTAAATCTACTAAATCGCTTGCTTACATATGCCTTTTTGTACAAAAATCATAAAATTTCACTTTTTCTGAAATTCGAACAGAACTTGTTTCAAGGTACTAGCTTTACGTCTACATGTTTACTACATTCTAAAAATGACGATTGTCATCTGCATTAATGCTCCCCACACGTGTGAATGGGTGTTACAAATTAGGTTGTGTATATAAAATATCGATAAAACTATATTAAAAGATATCTGCCGAAATCGAAAGCAACGTTTCGCAATTCTGTAATTGGGCATGAGTGACGGTTGAATACTAAAAATAACGATAATGGCATATTTACTAACCTATGTAAAACGAACTATTTTATAGACTTCATCAGATTGTACGAGTTCTCACAACATACATGTATATGCAACGGAAATTTACAACATCAACGGGTATTATGTTTGGCACACCTAACCTACTTAAGACAAGATTCCAACCATGTCGAAATGGAGCATGTTTTTTTTGTCAAAACTTTTTAGTGTTATTCTGTTTTTAATAAGTTTATTTTTTTGTAAGTAAAATGCCCGATCGAATATTTTGCCAAACTAAAACACTTAAAATACTAATTTTAAAATGTATTGCGTTTTATTGCGAGTATAAGGTATTATTTGAGTACAATGTATTATTCGAGAATACAGCAATATTTGAACAAATAACTCGTGTTAAAGCACTTACTGGTATACTCAAATTGTTCTTAATGAATTAAGATATTGCACGTTCGAATAGAGACCAGTGAAGGTATTTTTATTTTAATTGTCTTCGAGATACTGACACTGTCTGAGATTCAGACAAGAGCTAGTTTTTACTTGTAAAAAGCTGTAGTCGATTTGCTTTGTTCAATCGAAAAGGAACCGACCAAACCTTCTTGGAAAAGCAGTGACGTGCTCACGAAAGATATGTCCTCTTTTTCAACAGGTGGCAGCCCCCTGTAGGGGGGATGCGATGAAATACTTGCACTGGTCATTTACCTTACCCAGCTAATAACACACAACATGATGCAACTATAACTCCAACATATGCTAGATGGAGGGGAAATTGCCCCAAAACGACATAGACCTAGGTGGAGCACTTCCAAAGTGCTTCTTGCTTGCCCTGAATCCAAATATCGCTTGAAAACAAAACCAAATTCCAAGGGTGCTGTAAAACGACGAAGCAACGATACACCCTTATCCTTTTTGAAAATGAGTTTGGTGAAATGGAAACGAGTCACGTCTGCAACGTTACTCGTTCAAATTTGCATTTTTCCATTTTGCCCCATGACCTTTCTCAGGTGTCGAGTTGTCAGAAATACCATAAGCCTACCCAAGTTTCACGCGGCATATTGTTTACTCCAGTTTACAGTATAACAGGGTGCGTAATTTAATTTAATACGCCTGGAAATGTTCGGCGTTAAATTTCTGCATTTCATTATGTTTCGCCAGTCGGGCAACTCCCTGAAGTGCGTGCATTTATTCACGTTTAGTTCGTAATTCCCATTTTTATTTCATAATTAACAGCGTTAGATGCGAAACAAGGCTGACTGGCTGTGGATTCATTTGCGCTCCACTTCTTATGAAAATAGTTCTGCAGCGTTAATTAAGCTGAAATTCATTAGGTAAAGCTCACGAAAACTTGCATAGCGAGATAAGATTATAAAAACCACGCGCGTTTGCATTTAAAAATTATGAAAACCACAATCTGTTATGATTCATTGCTTTTAAAAAGTTCTTGTACCCTGAGTTGTCAGAAAAACGAAAACAAAACACATGCAATAATAAATCATTCGGTGATTTAAAGGTTTGGCTATCTGGACAATCACGTGACGTCAGATATTTTCATTATACTAAATATGGTATAATCGTTCCATCCCCGAAGTTTGTGACTCACGAGCAATGACATATCAGATTGTTCGCTGTCAGAAAAATCCATATTTTAATTTTGTCGGATGTGTTACTGTAGCATCATAAGAACCCCTATCCCCACGATAATTTTATAATTTTTTTTGATCGAAATGGAAAAAATTCTCGAAAACCAAAAGTTAACACCCTGTACACAAGGAATGGATTTCTTTTTCTGTGTACAATTTACATCCAGAATACAGTAGCCAATGTTTGTTGAGAGCTTTGAGGTATAATTTATCAATCATTGAAACATGTTATCCCCTGCAGACGCTTAAAACCGATTGTTTTTAGAAAAATAACATCCTACAGGCAATTGACTGAATGAATACGGTGTAAATTAAATCAGCTAATTGCTAATGGTAGGGGGTGCTGAAATCATTAGCACGTATCTGTTTTCCAAGTTGATTCTGCAATAGATAGCAATTTCAATGATTTTTGCCATTGAAAATATAGGCTTGCCTTGTCTCACGGGGGTATGCAAATACAAATTTGCTTTTTTCATGTTTATGGAACATTCTTGAAAAGAGAAAGTAAGCGCCAAAGAGTACGAAATTGCTAGTTACGTTACTAGCTTTCACTATCTCGCCATTATTTAAACCGCAATCTTATGCATCGTATGACTGAATGCATTAGCATGGTTAACGTTGCGAAACCGATATCTGACATGACGTACTGTATATCTATACAACAACTAATGTGGAAAGATCCAATTTTGTCCAGTTATGGGAAAAAACCGGTTTCACGAAACATTTCGCTGACTGGTGTCATTAAACGCATAAAAACGCAATTGGAGCAATACAAAAATTTTGCTTTTGACGTAAATGTCAAGCACTTCTGTCATGACAAATCGTCATCAGTGGATTGCCAGTGGGGCAAGTAAAAAGTTTAATGTAGGGTATCAGTTAAAGCATTTAAGTTTAATTGGTCACTGATATAGGCAAACATCTTCAAACCTGTTACTCCCCAAATGCATACTAACGTTGTGAATCTACACTTCGCAGAATCTCAAATCAATAAACAAGGTTTGTCTAAAAATTACCTAGACGCGGCACACTTAGTAAAAAAGGAAGAACAACAAAAAAGTGAAATTTCACGATGCGTAAAACGCACCTGAATACGATCGCGATTACTTATAAATATTAATCATCAACGTTATATTTTTGCTTGTATTATATTTTTTTTTTAGATGAAAACGGTCGGAAGAACACGGGAGAAAGTAAACCGATTTTTTTTTCAACAAAATGGCTTTGAGTAAAGATTCACAATTTAACCTAATCGTAAATGCTGTTTGTTGTTAAGAAGCAGTGTTTATTATTACAGCACTTCATTCAGGAAATGTATGCCAATTAAATGAAACTAACTTTAATGGTCGATATGATAATGGTACCTTACTGCCAGGCCTGCTTACTGCATGCGTATAACTACATCCCAATAGTGCATTAAAAATGTCCAACATGTAATCGTCGCACATCAATAAATGCAAGGTAGAAACAGTTTAGATTGTGAAAAAAAAATTAAGTATTGCCTAGCGCCATTAATGGTAGATTCTGAGAAACTATTTTTAAATAGTTATTCATTCAACAACAGGGTCGTCTTGTATGATTCATTGCAACTGCAACGATTGAAATGAAATTCCAAATCTCTGTTCTGAAAAATCAAGCTACAATTTGCGAGAACTTACCACGATTTGATTTCGCCCTATTTCTTGTTTAATTCGATATCGAGGCACAGAATGAATTACCTTGCGGGTATAACAATCGAGTATATTCTTTGCTGATAATTTTAACACTGTTTCAGATAATCGCATCCTGGTCCAGTCTAATTTCGAAGAATTTGCTTTCTGCGATATTTAAATTTATGACGAAGGAGTCATGCAAACAACGCCTCTGGAGAAACAAGTTTTTATGTTTCGTACATTCAAAACTGTGGGGTAGTGACTAGTCAATTCGCATATTGGCAAATTTATGCACGTGCAAACAGTGTGGCATTTTTCACTGAGTAAGCTTAGAACATTCGTGTTGATGCAAGCATGATAACCCGCTAAGTCAAAGCACGTTAAGAGAATTGGTCATCCGGTTGTTTAATATTTACCACACCGATCAACATATGACCGATATGAAAGTACACAACATACGAATTATGTTTTTTTACTCAAATATTCAACTAATGCTCTATATAAGTACTAGCTGGAAGTGAAAGAGATTCCATTGCTCCTCAGAAAAATCAACATGCAGCTGCGCAGCTTGTTGTGTTGAGCCTTACAGGTGTTCAAAATTAATGATTTTTTTAAAGAAAATGACAGATGAACAGAAGTAATATAATTTAAAAATACATGTTTTAAACTAGGAATAATGCAAATATATCATCGAATAACTATGATAGGCGTGTTACATTGTTAAAAACTTATTATACTGAGCTTCGTAAAGTATGATACACGTACTGTAAAAGCTAAACTGCATCCACAATTCAATGGGTCTAGAATTTGCTGCAGTTGCATTTTGTTACACGTGACAATATCAAATGCATGTACATTAGTAATTCGTGGTTTGTGTGGTACAATATATTCTACAATAGTTCAATATTGATTGCTTTTGAGGTCATTTATCAAGAATACCAGGCAAGTCCTTTTTATAATATTCATGCATGTATGTTTTTTAAAATAATTTCGCGAAGTAAAGTATCCGATATAAAACATGCATATTACTGTCGTTACAACATACTGTTATGTAACGTACACATAAAACTTTCTGGAAAAACCTACTTTTCCAGGTGAAAATCTAAAAAGTCACATTCAACTAATTTGAGTATGCAATCCAAATTATATTAGTTCAACCTAATTTTGTATTATTCTGTTCCAGAAGATATTTTCGTGTTTGTGGCAGTTTTGGCTATAGTATCGAATTTAGCGCAGACAACAAAAGGTGGCGACTTTTTCGATGTTCATATTCCATCATGTTTTTTTGGCCATTGCCTTACTTTCATGGACAAAAATGGGTTGAAATATTACACTTAAATAAAAAAAATCACATCTGGTATTATGAAATTGTCCCTTATTCATCGTTTTAATGCTTAATAATTATTATAAGAAAATTTATAGTTATATTCTTGACATTATCCAATTATATCGAAATAGTTAATGGTGTGTGTATCGACCAGCGACATTTCTTCTAAAAGATGCCTAGCATGTACAGTAGTTGTCAACTATTTAAAATCATAAATTAATGAAAAGATATTTCATATTAAACATTTATGTCAATTAAATACAAAAATATAATGCAAAAACAAACTAATTCCAAGCTTCTTCGCTTTGATCTTGAGACATCTACTAAATTGAGGTATGCCTAAAATTAAAAAAACCTGCCGATTGGCCTGGAGCAAAAACTTAAAGAATATGCAAGGAGGATACCCGAAGGACGGAACATGACAATGATCAAAGTGATTGCAGATTATAATTCATGTTATATTATTAAAGAAGAAAAACATCTTTCCGTTCAATATACATGTACATCTGACCATAGTTTTATTTGTAATAAGTTTCAGGAAAGTCGTTTGGCTTCGTTAAATGCTTACAATATATAGATATAAATAAAAATAAATCTTTAAATAACAGTGAAGAATCCAGTTTAATACCATAATTAGCGTGCAGTAAAAGCGTTTAGATATTTAAGATGTTACAAATTTAAAATGCCCAAATATGGAGTTTTCGATTTTAATATCAACTTTTTAAAAAAAAAATTCTTTAAAATTTTTAACTGTAATAAAAATAAAAATTATTAATTACAAATGCAAATACGGGTGGATTGCCAAGGAACTTAACCGCGTGAATAACAATTTTTTCTAAAATCTGGTTTCAAAGGCGATGTCATATAAATTACCAAAAAAAATCTGGATTATAATGTGGAATAATTGTCACGATTTCCTGCAAAATAAGTTCTTGAGAGGTATCCTATAATATCTCAGAAGTAACGGAAGAGCTGGGTAATGTTTCCGAATATTTATTACGTTGGAACGTAACTGGGCTATAGCTCGAATGAGTACGCCTTCCCTAAATTTAATATACATGTACGAGTATGAATGTCAACATAACTTGCCCAAGTGGTTAAAGGCACGAAAGCCTTGCAGTTAACATTTAATATCTAAATCTGAATGCACAACAATTCAATTAATGACCTTCATTTTATGCATTGCAAATTATCCATTAAACGTCTTGTACATGAAAGTGCCTTTTTTAAAAAAAAATGATAAGCAGACTAGGCAACTTGGATAAAACCCCTTTCCCTTAATATCATTGTAAATATTACATGTGATGCAATATATTAACAATTGTAGATTTATATTCACCCCAATCTTCTAGGGTTATTTCGAGGCGATAAGCTTATGGAAAAAAATAATGAGACATAAAACTATACATGCGCATTTATATAGTGGAACCTCATTAAGAAAAACTCGATTTATACGAATTTATGATAGTAAGGACTCATTTCTAGCCCACGTCCTAAGGTATTGACGAATAATGTTGATTTCTTTGTTCAAGATAGTTGAATATTGCAAAAACGATCTTTCGAAATATGATAAAAATATAACGGGGAATTTCACGTTTAAAGTTTTAGCATCATCCCATTCATATACTGTTCGTGAGGTATGATTTCATTCAAGCTTCCATGAAACTTTAGTTCATATTTTTGAAGAATTGTTTTGCCTTACCTTTGATAATAAATACGAACAACGGTTTCAAAAAAATTTTTTTTGAGGTCCCTTGAGATTAGTCTTAACGAGATACGATTGGTCAAAATAAATAGACAATCCATTTTAATTTAACAAATACAAAGTATTGACCTGTATATTTGAATGTACACACTACTTATTATATTTTAAACGAGAAGTGACGAATCACAATGGACAATAAGTACCTATTTCGATGAACCGTAGATCTCCGTTAAGTAAGTAATCTGCGCAGTTCACTCCATACTCATTTACTACCAAATTCTAAATAAAGTAAAATTGCTTGCCTATTTTAACTATCATCATTATGGAAATCAACAACATAAGTAAATAAAAATTGTCACGATTTAACAAATGCATAGTCTTAAATCTGACTTTAAGCTTAATTTTAAATTTCTGAAAAATACGGCGCTTATTAAATGGGGGCACACTACTTTATTTCACATATGAAATAATTTTAAGAACTTCGTAACATGAAAGAAAAAATAGTAATCATCAGCAGCATTAATTACACTTTATTATAAGAAAACCTGCCACGTTTTACCAAAACATTTCTATTAATTATTCGGGCAAGCACTCGGAAGGTTAATAACAGGTAAAATGCATGTATGGTGGGCGACTAGTGTCACGTTTGGTAGAAAATTACACCAAAATAAATTATGTTCACCGTATGGTCCTTAAATATTCAATTATTAAAAGGATTCATTATATAGTATGCACATATAACAATTTTCTAAAAATTGTCTTTACTAGCATCTCAAATATACCTGTAAAAAATTGAAGGACTTTAATACCACAATTAATGCAGCGCGCCTAGTTGGTTGAACTTAAAATGACGGGGCGAACCATATTCGTTACCAAATAACTATGTTCAATTGCTAACGGACCTAGAATGATGAAACTGTTGTCTGCGTGGCCTTAAAAATGAAATTTTAATCATTAAATAGCATTGAAAACATGTTTTCTATAATGAAAAAGTATCGAATTAATATATTTCCCGCGATGTTTGGGTTGATTTGTGCAATCAAAATTAAAAAAGTTGTAATACAAGCACGCATATGCCGCTCACTGTACAGTATCTTTGCAAATTTAAATCGAAGAAATCCATCGTTGCATTTTGATGTTATTATATTCAATAAAATATCGCTTTCTATTTTTTGTCTAACTACATATTTTACACGTGACCTCAAAATATCAAGTTCAAGAACGCGAACACGATTGCCATTCAACAACCATAGCTCGAGTAACAAAATAAGTTAATATCGGTTGTTACTTCAAAAATTCATTAGTATCGTTATTTTAAAAATGTAAATCCGGAAGTCGATCGTGTGAATTTGCGTGGAAAATATGCGTTGCATTTATTATACGTCCGAGATATAACTTTTTTAATCCATCTTCAAGGTATTTCATATAAAATTACCTAAAACAAAAACTTGTTGCTCGTCTCGGAAATTATATGATACAACTTTTTGTTGATAAAAACTTTTAGACTTTTGATGGCTCCCTATAGGTCGCATTCCAGGTGTGAAAATAGAGATAATATTTTACGTAGGTTTTAAATATACCTGCATTGTCATTTTTTAGTGTCTCCTCACGTTCTTGATTATTTCTCAGTCGCTTTTGTTTTTCTGTCCATCCGACTGACCTACTTTGTCCATCTTTCTCGTCCAGTTGAGTAACAGAGAAATCAACTTTAGGTAACATTTCTGAACCAATGGGGAACCACGCCTGTTTGCTAGCCTACTATATAAGTGTACTGGATTAACAAAATATGGTTTAAAGATTAGCTAACTAATTCACCTGAACAGGAGTGCGCTAGCCAACGGAGGATAACTTATTTAAGGAGCACAGTAAACGTATTTGGATTCTTTCGCTAAGATCTCAAGGTAAGACCAAATTTTTGGTTTCCTATTTTTTCAATATCCTAAATTAACGCTTCAGTTTTTTTTTAAAAAAAAAAGAAAAAAGAAAAATGCGCATCTTTTTCTAATTACCGTATTTGAAATAGCGGAATTCATTTTTATTTTTAAATGTGAGATAAGCTAATCAGACTGAAATGTAATACAAATGAAACAAAATGAAATTTTAAATATGAATATTTCTTTAAAAATCACTGTTGTCAACTACCTGAATATACTGTATATACATAGTTTTTTCTCTCGCATGTTTTCAATACCAACTATCATTTAAAAAAAATCAAACCAGTAATCATTTCTATTTCTGATATAGTTTTCATGTTTTTTCTGGAAAATTATAAAATTCATGTCGTAGCCCCTTCAAATTCTTCAGCCTATGAGGCATTTTTGCTTAATCTACAGTATATATCAATATAATTTTTTGGGTAAATCTATTTAATGTAATTTATATCATAGATTGAGATTAAAAAATAATTGATTTTAAACAAAGAGTATGGTGCTAAAACTGTCAAAAATACTACGTACACCTTTTTGTTGGTGTTATGGAGAACCTTTATAAGTTTTAAACTTTGGTTTCTCGTAGCACCTTTAAACTTTTAAAGGTTTTACATTACAACAACAAAGGTGTTGAAAGTTGTGACAGTACCTTTAGTGGTTGTATGGGAAACCTTTACAAAAAGGTGGAGCATTTGTGACAGTTCAAGCACCTTTATTTCTTAGAGTGTATGACTTCAATTGTACTGTAATAGTAAAGCTATTTTTGAATCTAGCGGAATTCTAAATACATTGCAAAAAAAAAATGACTCGATGCAAAAGACTCCATTTACTAACCCATGCAATTAATGACGCAATACTAACATAATAACATCAAACAACGTCAGAGTTTGATCAAAACAAATTTGAAATCAACCATATTCAAACGTAATTTTAATAGAACAGCGTAGCTTTCACCAGTTTATAATAACATTATCATTGTTTAAATATTTCATTGACTTCGTCGGTTAATACGTGATTCAATCACCAATTACAAGTACGTCAGGTATACCGATTTGAATTAGTTACAACATATGCAAGCAAAGACTGAAAAATGGATAAATATTTGTAAAGTCCGTGACGATTAAAACCAAAAGCTTTATTTAAGAATATCAATTTCCTTATTTTTTATCTTCTTTAATTATAATAACCATTGAAGCAATTAATGATTAACCTATATTATTTCAGTTCCAGATTGAAGGAAAAGCAAGCGATGAAGCTTTTACCCATTTTACTAGGCTTAGGTAAGAGTGATGTCATTTAAATACTCCCTCAACCGACAAATTTAATTAAGTAACATTCTCAAAACTAGTTTTGCCAGTATCTACGAATTGCGAATTAGTCAATTGAAATTCATAGGCGAAAGAGAAAGCTTGCAATGTTAAATAAGTTTAACGCGCTCGCACAATTAAACTAAAACTAGTTTTGAAGAATGGGAAATAAATTTTAATTAACTGCTCTGAAAATTAAGTAACCTACAATTATTGTATTTGTTATTTAGGCCTGGTTGCCTGCATCTCCGCGTATTCGGTAAGACAATTCATGGCAATTGCTTAGATAAGTTTTTATGTCACCATTTGAATGAGGCTCTTTAAAAATTAAAATAAGAGATTGGTTTGACTTATCAAAACAATTAGTTTCACTCATTAGGATTAGCTATCATAGCACATTTATAGAAGAAAAAAAACAGGTGGATTCAAAATATCAATTAAGGAGACTTTTCCAAATGGTGTTAATTGCGTCAGTCATAATTATTGGTTTTAATCGGTTTTATATAACAGTGAAAATGCAATATAATTTCCAACTTCCCTAATTCCTCTGTAATTTTAAAACAATTTATATGACTTTGATAATAGGCCATTAAAGGTCCTTTAATCGCTGCTAAAGGTCAACGACACTCATGATCCAAAACTATTAGCTTTGGTGATTTACTATTTCCTCAGTTTGAAAGGACATGATTTATAACAGCGTTCAATCATTCTTCAAACGCATTTCGCACTTGCACAAACCATGGGTGTGGTTAGGAGGGGATGTACACCTGCTGTAAGATGATTCCTGAGATAGATCAATTGTCAGATGCACGACTTTCTTACAATTGGGTCTCCCAGTCTGATTATCTAGGTTTATCGGACAAGGTTAATGGCCGGTTGCACCAAACATCAGTTAACTTTTATCTGTAGATCAAAGGTTTTTGAAACCTGATTAGCCTCATCCATCCCATTATATTAATCAGATAGTTACGAGAGAGCTAATTTAACGATTTAAAATTTGACCTAACTATTATTAAATGAATAATGATTAAACTGAGATAGGTGGTAATTTTGGTTTTCATGCCGTTGGATATTTTTGGATTTCCAATTTATATTTAAAAAATGTGGTGTGGGTTCATTATTTTAATATCTTATGTTAATTACCGAACACGTTTTCAAATACGCCATACCCATTTCATAAACCAGGAGAAAAACAAAAATCAAACATTTTAAATGTGGAGTTCATCCTTATTTTTAAACATTTTAAATTTCCTTTAATGCGCTACTGTAACTCACATTTAATAATTTTTGCATTACATCTTGTAGGATAATTTTAATATATAATTAATATACATTTCATTTATAATAAAAAAAGCTTTCAGTAGACGATCCTAAGGACATGGTTCCATGAATCTGCATTCTGGATATTTTATTATGCCACACGAAATGAAACTTTTCAAATTCACTCAGTATTTTTTCGTACCATAGTGAATAGAACTTTCATACAGTTTGAATTAATTCACAATAAAAAATAAACAAAAAAGCCTTTCTAGTAGATGTCACTTGGGGGCCCCTTTTTAATTATGTGTTCATTCCAGTTTGCCTTAAAATTGTAACGACATGCCATATTGCGATTATTCTATCGAACTAGCAAAAGGAAGAGGAAGAGAAATTCAAAGAAATATTGAGTCCAGCTGCTGAGCCATCGGCGCCAACACGAAAACGGAGACCATATACGGGACGTTTACCAAGCGGACTTCATAAGCACCCTCAGGCTGCACCGGTTGCACCGCTACCTGCACCACGCCCAAGTCTACCCACATACAGTCTCCCATTACAAGAAGAGGCACCAGAATCTAAGTCAAAAGGGGATGAGGGTAGAAAGTACCAGACATCTGCCTCCGTAGAAGCGCCTTCAGCACCACATTATACCCAGTCATCTTATACAATCAACCTGGAGCCATATTTCCGACCAGATGATAGTGTCAAAGCGCAAGATAATAGCTATGCTTCTGGATCTGCCTCATATCCGGTGCACATTCCAAATCCCAACTCTGCATCCTATCCAGTAAAGATCCAACCCACTGTCCCTCAATACCCAAATAAGGTACAAGTTATAGCAACTACTGCCCGTGCCCCAGCAACGACCACGTTTCCCAAAATCCCTCCTGGTGGAAATATCAAATCCGGGTACAACCACCTTACCAACACGCATATTTACGTTACGAGCACATCAAGACCCCAGCCCAAACCAGCCCCCATCAAGCCACAAACTAAACCAGTAGCCCTCAGACCCATCTATCTTCCAAATTTCCCTCAGCATTTGCAAGGATTCTACCCCGTGCAATTCTTGCCAAATTTCCATCAAGGGCCCCAACCCCAATACCAGGTGCAGCAACAATCCTCTGGCAAAAAGAAGGAAAAGCAGGAAGTGCATGCGCAGGAAGAAGAAAAAGCAACAGAGGAAGAGGAGGAAGAAGAAAACAAGAGCAAAGAACAGGACAAGGGCTATTCAAAAGGAAGCGACGAGGAACGATCCAAGGGACGGGAAGAAGGACAGTACAAAGGAAAGGTTGAGAAACAGCATAAGGAAAGTAGTGCGGGACAGTATAGGGGACGGGAAGAATCGCAATACAGGATAAGGGTAGAATCTCAATACAAGGGACGGGATGAGTCAAACTATAAAGGAAGGGATGAAGAACAAGATAAAGAACGAAGTGAGGAACAAGATAAGGAAAAGGATGAGGAAGAAGACAAGGAAAACGAAGAAGAAGAAGAAGAAAACAAGGGAAACAGCGAGGAAGAATCAAAGGAGCATAAATCACAAGGCCATAGGCAACAAGTGTCAGGGTATCAAGTACATCAAACTCATCAGTACAGAACGCAGGCGTTTCCAGCTTATAGGCCCCAGCAGCAGATAGCCGTAAATGTGAGGCAGCAACATATCCCAGCTTATCAGCCCCAGCCTCAACCCCAGCAACCTCAAGTAACCTACAACAGAGCCCAGATCCCCGTTTTCCAAATTCATGTTCAGAATCTCCCAACGTTCAGACAACATGAATCTTATAAATCCCAAGTGCAGGCTTTCCCAGCTTATACTCAACAAGTCCAAGCCATTCAAACTGTACAAAGTCAAGAAAGCAAGCCACAGGCTTCAGCCCAAGCATCAGCCCAAGGTTATCACCAACAATCAGTTTCAAGTTATCAAGCTTCAGCTGTTCCAGCCTATCACCAACAATCAGTTTCAAGTTATCAAGCTTCAGCTGTTCCAGCCTATCAACAACAATCAGTTTCCAGTTCTCAAGCTTCCACTGCTCCAGCCTATCAACAACAATCGGTTGCGAAAAATCAAGCTTCCAATTATCAACAACAATCAGTTGCAGCTAATTATCAAGGTTCAAGTGAATCGGGCTATCAACAGCAGCAATCTGGTGGTGGAGCCAGTTACCAAGTTTCAGGAGGACCAGCTTATCAACAGCAATCTGGTGGTGGAGCCAGTTACCAAGTTTCAGGAGGACCAGCTTATCAACAACAATCTCTTTCTAAGAATCAAGAGTCCAGTTATCAGCAGCAATCTGCAGGTGCAAATTATCAAGCATCATCCTTGCCAGCTTACAATCAACAAGCTGTAACCAATTATCAAGTGGTGTCAGTCCAATCTCAGCCATCTCAAAGCTATCAAGCAGAAGAACAACAAGCTTCAGAAGAAGAGAAATCTGAACCGGAAGGACAACAAGAAGTTTATCCTGAGGACTACAGCGCCATTCCAGGTGAAGGTGGACGCGATTATCCACAAATTTTCAGAATCCCAAGCAGTGGATTCACTTGTCAGAGCAAACTTCCTGGCTACTATGCTGACGTTGAGCTTAAATGCCAGGTAAGTCTATTTTTATTTACATGTACCTTTACCTGATAAAACTAAAAAAAAAGTTTTTATAGATATCATGATTTCATGATTGGTAAAATGTTTTAACACAAATTATGTTGGTATTAGGGGTAATTCCCAGGTGCAAGCCTCATTAGATCCACGCTAGTTTTACTCTGTTATATTTTAAATATTAAATTAATATATACAGGTATTGCAAAAAAATTCAATACAAACAGTATCTCTATATGTGATCAAACTCACTGACTAATTAACCCAAAAATGGCGTTATGCACTTTATCCATGCACTCGCATTCCTCTAATATCACCCCAAATACAAAATCTGAATATTATCCTAAATGGCGAAAGCTGCAGTGTTTCGGACATGTTCTTATCTGCGAAATGAAATCGTTTCTTCCGGCTAACACGAGGATAAACTTAATCGATTATTCATCTTTAGTACGAAACCCAGTTTGAAGGAAGGAATGTCCAAGTAGGCTATTTTTTGTTGTTCGAAAAAGGTAGCCGACTGCTTAATCTAGAGAAATTCCAGTTTCCATTGCCTCTGGAAAACTTTAAACTGGACCCACCTGTCCGAGGGCCATTAGTCCAATTTTCCCCTCAAAATTGACGTGCCTTTTGTTGGGTGTAGGCCAACTTTTTGCACAACTTGAAATAAAATCGACCACATTACGGGGTCAACATATCTTTTATCTATTTTTTCTCAAAAAACTTTTGAGGAGGAGAATGTTGCCCTTATCTCGAGCACTTCTTCCAACTTCCTTTTTAAAAAGTGAAGCTGAAAAAAATTAATAAGAAAATGCACAACAACATTTGATGCGCAGTGACAACACGAGAACAAGATTTTCGTTGTTGTCAAATCTTTTAACGACTCCTTGCTCTACTGACCATAAATAGTTTTGCAAGTCCATATGCAGTTTTGGCCAATTTCCGATATAAAATGCAGTTTTTAGATGTTACACTGGCAGTGTACAATGGGGTACTCAACAATGGGGTAGTTGTTACAAAGAGTTAAACTGTCTAGCAGCGTATTAAGGGTACTCACGAAAGCCGTTGAATTCAGCAGTTATCACAAATAAACGAACTTATTTTGAATTACGCGTAATTAGAATTCTGATTAGAATTGCCCCAGCTACTCTGGTAGCTTCAAATCCTCGATTCGGTTTGTCTTTCTCTCTCGTAGGATCTTGGCGAATTTTTCATTGACAAATTACAATTCCATGTTGTCACGTGTGCGAGAGGTGGCATTGAAAACTACGAATTTGACGTCATAATTGACCTTTAGATGATGAAACATTAAAAAATCTCCGAAAAAGTCTAGTTTCTCGTCAAAAGGTCATGTAAAGGTCGAGGATAAATGTGATTTGACCAGGAATTTTTATTTAATGCTAAAAACCGCTTTAGGGTGGGAGCACATTGAGACTTTTAAATTAAGAAAATTACTTACCGACCACTGGCGCCACCCAGCGGGCTAACAAGTGCTAATGCGTTTTCAACTAGCA